>BSBK01008885.1:5000-287500 GCA_027943335.1 Chamaecyparis obtusa | reverse complement strand
TTCCATGAGTTCATCTTGTTCTTGATCTTCTCAATCAGAGGGTTCCAAATATCAATTTTCATATTATCCTTGACCAATGGGAGGCCCAGGTACTTGCAAGGAAGCTTGCCTTGTTTAAAATTGAGGATATGACAAATATCTCTTTCAGTTTCTTTATTTGTGTTAAAGAAGAAGATTTCAAATTTATCCAGGTTAATTTCCTGTCCAGAAGCTTTGGAGTAAGAATCCAAGAAGATTTTGAAGGCTCTGGCTTCTTTCCTTTTTCTAGCCCCATATAGCAGGGTATCATCTACAAAATGTTGATGAGCTCTGGGCTTCAATTCTATAGTGATGGCTATGCCCTCAATGGTGCCCTTCTCTTGTTCCTTTGTAATAGCCCTACTCAAGGCTTTGGCCATGATGATGAACAAAAAGGGGGAGATAGGATCTCCTTGTCTTAAGCCCCTAGAGATGCTGAAAAAACCCTCTGGAGTTCCATTAACTAAAATAGATATTGACGGAGTGGATATACATTCAAAGATAAGGTTGATCCAACTTCTTGTAAAGCCAAAAGCTTCCAGGCATTTACAAAGGAATCCCCAATCTACCTTTTCGTATGCCTTATTTATGTCTAACTTAACGAGCATGCTCAAATTTTTGTTTTGGTTGACTGAGTGAATGACCTCTTGGGAAATAATGACTCCAACATAAATTGATCTATCAGGAACAAACCCTATTTGTTCCTCACTGATAAGTGAGGGAAGCAATTTTTGAAGTCTTAATGATAATGTTTTGGTTAAGAGCTTATATAGGGTGTTACAGAGTGCTATAGGCATGAAGTCATTGAGACTCTTTGGTTTTTCTTTCTTGGGGATAAGGGCTATGAAGGTATTGTTTACTTCTTTCAGCATCTTACATGATTTTTTAATGCCTTATAAAGCCTCTATTATCTCCTTTCCTATAAAATGCCAACATTTCTGAGAGAAGACAATAGAGAAACCATCTGGGCTAGGTGATTTGTTTGGATGCATTTGCATGAGAGCATATTTGACTTCCTCAATAGAAAAATTCTCTGTCAAAGTTTTTTTTTGAATTTTGGTTATGACTTTTCTTAAGAAAATCTGTTTGATTATTCTTGTCAGAATATTCCAAGTTATTGAGGATATTATTAAAGTATCTAACTGTTTCATTAGCAATTTCTATTGGGTCATCTATTATGTGTCCCTTATCATCCTTGATATTTGTTATCTGATTAAAGCTCCTCCTCTATTTCGTGCTATTATGAAAAAATTTGGTGTTTTTGTCTCCTACTTCTAACCAGGTTTCTCTAGATTTTTGTTTCCAAAAAATTTCCTCTCTAGCTAGGATTTTTTCATATTCTAATAGAAGCTCATTTTCTTTAAGGTATAAAGAATCATTCATTCCTTCTTGAATAACCTGGGAGTTGAGTTCTCCTAGATCCTTTTCTAGTCTTGATTTCGAATAAAAAATATTGCCAAATTTCTTGGCATTCCAGTCTAAAAGTTTTTTTTAATCCATTTGAGCTTATTTACAACTATGAACATTTTGGACCCCAAAACATTAGGCTCTTTCCACCATTGTTCAATAAGATCCAAGATGTCTGGGCCTCTAAGCCAAGATTGTTCAAATTTGAAAGGGCATTTTTTTGGCTTAACATCCAAATGGATGTTTAATAGTATAGGAAAATGATCAGACCCTGAGACTAGGAGAATTTTGGCTTCAAATGAGTGATTGGTATTAATCAAGCTTCCTTTAAGGAAGAATCTATCTATTTTTTCTACTATATTATAGAAACCTTGTTGTCTATTTGTCCATGTGAAGGAGTTATCTTCAGTGGGAATTTATTGTAAGGGGATCTCGTCCACCCATTTAGAGAAGTCTTTTTCCGCAATGGGGAGAGAGAAGTTTCCCCCTCTTTTTTCTGATGCCTTCATTATAACATTAAAGTCCCCTCCTAGAATTCATAGTGAGTCTTGGCTATGACTGAAGGAGGATTATATTTCCTACCAGACCCTTAATTTATCCCTATCCTAAATAGGCCCATAAAGACTTATTATGTAAAAGGCTAGCTTATTTCTAAGGTTTTTGACCAATCCACTCATCCAATATTGCCTTTTTTCTATGATATCCAAAGAAAGGAATCGAGGATCCCAAATAATAGCTAGGCCTCCTAAAGCTCCTATTGTTGGTGAAAAGGTGAGTTCTCTAATCCCTAGTTTTCTTTTAAAGTTGAGAATTTTTACTTCATCCATTTTTTTTTCTTGAATTAAAATAATTTTTGGACTGTAGGTATTGATGCAGCATTTAATCAGACACTTCTTTTAGGGGCATTCATGCCCCTAACATTCTAGGTAAGGATATTCATGGCTCCTTGGGAAGTCTCTTCCCCTTCCCTGCATAAAGAAGTGATGTGATTTTTACCTACCCTACAACCTCACCTACTTGCTCTCTCAATTCTGCATATGGTTTCCTCCCCCTTTTCTTTGATCTTTTTGCACAATCCAGAGAGCTTCGACTCTCTTTCAAGAGGGTAATCCCTAGAGAAACTGCATCTTTAGTCTCCTTATCCTTAAGATCGATTAGCATTCCTTCTATCTCGTCTTCCTTAGACCGATCTCCTGACATAATACCTTCAATAAGAAGTTCTCTCTCGAGGACTAGTTCTTCCTTATCATAGATCTCATCAAGAAATTGATCCATTAAATCTTCTGTTACCATTTCTCCAAGATAATCTAAGATTATCCAAACTTCTTTCTCAATTTTAGCATCTTCAGAATTGCTTCCTAGGTTGGGAGTATTTTCCAAGTTAATTGTATGTTCTGATGGGCTTCCCCTACTACCTTCTTCTAAATCTTTGTCTTCATGGATTAAAGGATTTGCTGAGACATTATTTTTCATGTTATCATATTTAAATTTTGAGATATCCCTATGGTCTAAATATCCTGAGAGCAAGTCCTCATGATTCCTTGTTTCCTCCTCTTGATTAATTATTTTTGCCTTAGCCGAGAGCTTCCTATTTTTGGCTATTTCTTCTTCTATGATCTTGTTTACTTTGCTACTCAGCTCTTTTTCTTCTATTATCTCCCTGTCCTCTGATATAGATATATTATGTTCCTTCGAAGTGTTTACACCCTCATATTGGTTGTCTTTGATACTATGTGTTTGATCTATTTCTTTCATAAGTGGAGGGTCATCCATTTTGGATGATTGTTTCTCTTTCTCAAGATCCAGGAAGTCTAGATGGCATGTTGGAGAATTAGCTGAAAGGTTAATCAAGAATCCTCCCCCTATTTTATTAAGAAGAATGCCAATTCCTTTTGGGGGGGGGGCTATCTGTGTTTGAATAGGCCCTGCTTTATCTTGGTTCTGAATATAGTCTTCAGCCAGTTCTAACATAATGCTAGGGTTTAACATAAACTTGTTGGCTCTACTCTAAATTAATATTTGGGGAAGCATTTTAATTGAAATGTGCATTCCTACTAAGATAATTACTTCTGATTGTAGATATTTTGTGACAATAGTTCTCTCAAAATGTCCTATCTTATTCCCTATTCGTTTAAAGATTCCATTGCTCGAGTATTCCACGGGTAAGTTAGTTAATTTAACAACTCTTAATACTTCAATGCCTTGGATATTATTAAAGATTGAATGGTGGGCTCAAATCTAAAACTATAAAGTCAAACCCTAAATAATTAGGGCATCTGTTATCCATAAATTTTTCCTTTATTTCTATATTATAGCAGTAAACAAATATGAAACCATCTGCAAGAAGAGATATACTTACCTATTTTTTGAGATTTTTCTTGAGCCAGTCTGTAATTTTAGATGTTTAGATGCCATACCTATTCCATCTCAGAAAAAATCCTTTAAGTCTCATCATATCCTGGGAGCTTTCAATGCTACCATCATCCACTTCAATTACTAGAGGTGATTATGGTACAGTTCTACGATGGGGTGGAGAGTAGGGAATGTATTTAGGGGTTAGGGTGGATTGAGAAATGGATTTGGGCTGGTTAAAAATCCCTTACTTATGCGTGGGGTGTAAATATTGATCAGATATTGGGTCACGATGGGGGTTTGAGCACCGCTATCCTTTGAAGCAGCATTTTTGCATAGATGAGAGGTGGCAGGTTTCGGATTGCTACAAAGCTCTAGATTATTGAGAGTTTCAAATTTGTTTTTGAGATGAAGGGGTTTATGTTCAAATATAAGGTGAGAGGAGGCCTTCTTGAAACTCTTATAGTGTTTGTCTTTAACCCAATCGCCTTCTTCCTTCCATGTTATAGAGGGCTTTCTCGGTCAAGTTTGTTCCCCGACCAATCTTCCTCTATTCACAGGAGTAAGAATATCATCAAAAAATTTTGTAGGTGAGAGCACCGATTGGGGGGGCCTTCATGCCCTAGCCAACATCTTGCAATTATCATACTCAATGCCCGGAGTGATTTGGAGTGGATGAAACCTTGATGTCCCTGGATATCTAGTTTTTGAGAAAATACTAATCTTCTTGTCCAGCAAATCCATGGTGAAGACAACACGTGTGTTGTGAAAGTGCAGAGCAAACCTCATTGTGTTTTTATAAATATAATTTTTCACTTTTGGCTTGATTATATATATATTCATATTTCATTAATATATTTTTTTGATAGATTATATGTCATTAATATTAATATATATACATTAAAGAAATAATTATAAAGATATTGTGATCAATATATATGTAGAAAAATTTAAAATACTATAAACCTCTAAATCTGATCAAAATTTTAATAGTGCATAGTGACCTTTTGGGACCCGTGGAGAACAACTCCATCCAAGGATAAAGGTATTCACTTACATTTTTTGATGATTATTCAAGAAGAACTTGGATCTATTTTTCATAATAAAGATCAAGTTCTTGGTATATTTGTTGAATTTTATACATTTGTTGAAAGGTAATCTGGTTTTAAAATTAAAATCCTTAGAACTGATAATGTGAAGGAATATGTTAATAATTCTTTTCATTCTTATTTGAAATATTTTTTAATTAAACATGAGCTTACTACTTCTTATACACCATAACAAACTACTGTGGCAGAAAGGAAGCATAGAACTATTGTCGAAAAGGCTAGATGCTTACTACATGAAAAAAATCTAAATAATAAGTTTTGGGTTGAAGTTATGGCTTGTGCAACATATTTAATTAATAGGACTCTAGCTAAGGCTCTCAAGGATATAACTCCTCAAGAGGCTTGGTCCACTAGGAATCCCAATCTTTAAAATTGAAGGATTTTTGGTTATATTGCTTATGTTCATAAACCTAAACAAAAAAGGAAAAGGTTAGATGCTAAACCTTAACCTTGTATATTTGTTGGGTATGATTTTAACACACTAGAGGTTATGTATTTTGTAATCCTCTTACTAACAAAGTGAAAGTTGCAAGAGATGTGTGTATTTTAGAAAATGGAATCCATTACTGAGCTCCAAAGTGCAAGATACTAAATTTAGCAGAAGTAAAGTTGTGGTTGTGGAGGACCAACCTCCTTCTCTAAACCATAATCCTAATGTATGGTTTTCTATTCGTTCTAGTGATAATGATGATGATAATGCTCTTTCTACTCCTCATGATTCCTATTTCAGTGACGATTCAATTACTTCTAAGGTAAATCCTAAATAGTTTTAAAAGCATTTACTTCAAGAAAGTGATGATTATTTAACTAGAATGTGTGGACTTAAACCTAGGAGAATTAATTATTACTAATTTATTCTATTATGAATTCTAATGATCCCAAGTCTTTTGAACAAGAGAAAATTCAACCTCATTGGCAAAAATCCATGCAAGAGGAATATGACACTTTAATTTCTAATCAAACTTGGGATTGAGTTCCTTTGCCTCATGGTTAAATTTTGGTTCCATGCAAATGGCTATATAAACTAAAATTAAATGCCAATAATGAAATTAGTAAGTTTAAAGCTAGGCTAGTAGCTAGATGTTTTTATCAAATTGAAGGATTAATTTATATTAGAACTTTTCTCATGTTGCTAAAATTCCTACCATCAAACTTGTGCTTTCTTTAGCTTCTAAAATGAATTGTCTTATTCACCAAATGGATGTTAAATGTGCATTTTTAAATGGTGATTTGAATGAAGAAATCTACATGTCTCAACCCCTGATTTTATTAAAGAAGGTAGTGAACACTTAGTTTGTAAATTGAAAAAATATATTTATGGTCTAAAACAATCTCCTAGATAATGGTATTCTAAGATTAATGCATTCTTTATTTCTCAAGGTTTTGTTAGAAGAAAAAATTATCTTAATCTTTATATTAAACATACTCAAGATGATATTGTCATTATTATTCTCTATGTAGATGATTTTATTCTTACTTCAAGTTCAAATACTTTAATTTATGATATTAAGTTTCAAATTAATCAACAATTTCAAATTACTGATTTGGAGATTTTACACTATTTCTTAGGAATGTAAATTTAGCAAACCCCTAAGGGAATTTTTCTATCACAAAGAAAACATGCTCAAGATCTTCCAAGAAAGTTTAAGATGAATGATGCTACTCATGTTTCAATTCCATGTGAATTAGGAACTAAGTTCATGGTTGATATGAAAACTCCATTTGTAGATGCTACGTTATATAGACAACTAGTAGGAGGTTTGAATTATCTAACTCTTACTAGACCAGATATTGCTTATAGTGCTGGATTAGTTTCAATATTTATGTCCAAACCTCAACAAACTCACTTTAAAGTTGCTAAAATAATATTAAGATAGAATAATGGCACTCTTAATGTAGGATTATTTAATGATGCAAATTTTGATTTTTCATTAAAAGGTTAACTGAGTCAGATTTAGGTGGAGATCCCAATAATGAGAAATCTACTTGTGGTTATTATTTCTTTGTTGGTTTAGGTGCTATTTCATGGAAAAGTTAAAAAGAACATTTTATTTCTTTTTTTCTCTACTGAAGCTCAATATAAAGGATGTACTAATGTCTCTGAAGCATCTTTTTGGATTAAAAGGTTTCTTGAATATTTGGGTGTACCTCAACAAGATCCTACCTCATTGTATTGTGACAACCAAAGTGTCATTACATTGGCTAAAAATCCAATATATCTATATGCAATGAAATAGTAGTTAAAGGAATACAATAACAAAGAAAGCACTCAAACAACTAAATCAAAATTACATATATGATTAGACAAAAAGAAGAGCTAAAAACCATAAGAAGCCTAAGAGTGTGCAAACCTTCCTAAACCAAGCAAGCTCCCCTTTGATGTGTATCTTTGTCCAATGGATGGAATGTATGTTCAAAGTGTGCTCAAGCTTCAAAGGGTGTGATTTTGGAATGATTTTGGCATTATGAGGGTAGGGTTTTTATTTTTTCTCTTCAAAATGGCATGATAACAATGCTTGAATGGTGGATGATTTGTGAATAGATGAGGGTTCAATTTATAGGCAAGAGGAGAGGTGAATGGGTGGTCAAGATGCAAACATGAGGAAGGGTCAAAATGCATTTGAGAGAGAGCACATGGATTGTCATTTCTCAAATACATCTCCTTGTGACAAGTGTCACAATGGGAGAGGTTGGAAGAAGTGGGGGAATGTGACCATTTTGGTAGATGTGTGAGGGGACAAATGTGTAAAAGGATGATGGAGTGTGTAAGAGCATTTAAGGTTTACATGAGGTGAAGGAATTGGGGGATGTGAGGATGTGACATGAGGTTTCACTTGGGTTGGGTTGGGATTTCTTAATCCATGGATTATGAGTGTGAAAATTCTTAGGGGGTGATTAGGCTTGGGTTAGGAGGCAAGTAAGAAAGTTAGGAGGATGTGATGGGAGGAGAGAGAGAATGAGTGGAGGGTTGGATTAGCTAATCATGGGTCATTAGATAATTAAAGGTGATTAGTATGTGTGAATGGGTTGGGTTGAGTAGGAACTTAAGGTTAGGTTATTAGGATGGGTTTGGTTAAGGGTTAAAGTTAGGAGCCATGTGCTTAAATTGGATTAAATATATTATTTAATTCCAAGTGGGAGGAAAGTGGGGTTTTATGAATTAATTTAAATAGATAAAGGTATCCATTTAAATTAATAGAGGAAAGGGGTTTAATTAATTATCAAACTATTGGTTTGTCATTAAGGTAATTAATTGGGCTATAGTTATTTAATTAAATTAATTAACTAGGGGATGACATAAATTAATTAAATAAATAATATTTAATTAATAAAATATCTTAGGAGAGAACTAAATAGGATTACTTAATTGTGTAATTGGATTTAGGTGTCTACATTTTTCCCCTCTTAGACATCGTGTTAACATAATATTATTTTGAAGATGTTTAAAATAATAAACATGAAGAATCAACTAGGTAATGAAGGTGCCACAGATTATGGGCTAGGAGGTTTAGACTCGGTGATGCCCCCTCGAGAGGGCAGCAGCGAAAAAGAAAGGGGCCTAGGTGGCATCTCAAAAGAAAGTAGGTTTTTGGTATAGCGGGTGAAAAAGGGGCATGACTAGGGAAGAAAGGGGTGAAAAAGGAAAGAATTTGGCAAGACACAGGAAAACGGGAAGAAAGGTTGGCTGGAGAGCCTTCCAAGAGGAAAAACGGGTCTCGGGAGCCCCTTAATAAGGGTTGTGAAGGCCAGAAATAGGTCATTTGCGCACCTTAGAGCTTAGAAATTGAGTGATTTTGAGCACTGAGTTGGCATAGCAAGATGGTGTGTGGAGGGAGACCAAGGCATCGTGTGGAGATCGTGAGGAGTGTCTGGTGACATGGGGTCCTTGACCGACAGGTAGGGTCAAAAAACCATTCTTATCCTTTCAATTTTTTTATCATTTAATGCATGTTTAGTTAGGAAAGTCGCGATCACATGGGCTCCAGATTGGCGGGAACACGCTCGAACCAGTGGGATCATGATCCCACAAATAAATGTTGGGAAAATGATTTTGGGAGGGGTGATGGGATTTTGCGTGGGATCGCGCATTTCTCGGATAGGGATGAATTTCTAGTGGGATCACGATCCCGGAGCTCTAAAGGGAAATGCATTAAAAAAAATGTCTTCCCTGAGGGGGGAAGGGGGGTTAGGGTTAGCGGCGCAGGAATGCATTCCCATGCCCATTTCGTGCGGGCGATATCCACAATCCCATAATGGCGGGATCGTGAGAAAGGGAAGCTTGCGGGAATGCGAGAAATGAGTTCTACAAGAATGCAGGCAAATGTAAGTTTGGGTAGGAATGCAGGGAAAAAGGATACGGGGAAAAGGTAGGGTAAAATACGAGATAGGGACTGACACTTAGGTATAATTTTGGTAGGAAATAAAACTGACATAGTGGATTTGGTTTGGTTGCAGTGGTCAATGGAGTGGCTGACGAGCCAAGAGAGGCACACAGCGGTGATAGCAGTGGGAGAGAAGTTCACAACTATAGAGTGGGCTTGCATTGATGCTATGGGGCTAGGGTACCTAGCACGCATGCCACATAGGCGGACTTACATAGCCATGGTGACAACTCTTTATGAGAGATGGCACTCAGAAATAGGGACATTTCATCTACTAACAGGGGAGATGATGGTGACCTTGGAGGATGTGTATCAGATCTTTAGACTATCGATCCGTGGTACACCAGTGGTAGTAGGTGATTACACATAGTAGTAGGTGGTGACCACACTATTAGGACTAGGCATTGCACCTATTTTATGACATGGGTAGTTGGCACTTTCTCGACACGTGATAGTAGCATCACTAGCATGGTGAGTTTATCTATTTGTGTCTGGCTTAGTTTCAGGGTACATTGGCCCTAACACAAGAGGGATGAGTGTGACTCTCGCACTCCTCACTGTGATTGTGAGGATCATGGATGTCAGCATCTCAGCATCCTAGGGCATGTTGATGTTGGCGGGGCTATACCGATACCTCTACATGATAGTATACTATGGTGGAGAGACTTAGGAGAGAAGTGTAGGCTTTGCCTCACTCTTACAAGTATGGGCTTGGGAGCACATAGTAGTGTTGAGGCCCTTAGGTTGGTCAAACAGGTAGGCAAAGGAGACAGTTGTATATAGCTGGGGGAGTTGTTGTTGTATGATGATGTGGATGACATTGACTACTCAAGAGAGACACTAGACAGGCTACAGGCTGGGATCACTTAGCGACCGTACCTAGGATTAGTAACATGGGCCGAGGACCAGAGAGATCTGTCATATGCAATGACTCCCACCTACATTATAGGGCAATGGGAGTATATAGTGGAGCAATATAGACTAGAGAGGGTCGTCAGATAGTTTGGTTATGCATAGGGAGTGCCACATGGGGAGCATTAGTACTAAAGGACCACCTGGGAGTGGCGGTCAGAGTTTGCAATGAGATTGGATAGGGATGGGTCATTGTATGTGTGGCAGGCGATGTAACCTATACACTGGGATTAGCCTGGAGGACTAGTAGATGGGGGTGTGACACTAGAGTACTAGGCCTAGTTTCAGAGGCCAAGAGCAGAGGTCAAGATAGGGTTACCATTCGATGGGGTGCCAGCACCAGCAGCCAGGGGTTGAGCTCAGGCTACCATAGCAAGACAGGTCTAGAGAGGGGGAGGCTAGCTATAGGGAGGATAAGGAGGAGGGAGAGATGGAGACAGAGATGGGGGAGGAGGAGATGGGATGGATGTGAATGGGGGAGGAGGAGACAAGGGGGGGATGGAGTATAGGTACCACCACCATAAGGGCCACTAGCATCGTAGGAACCACTAGCATCGTAGGGACCACCAGTTGGGCCACCACCCACAACACAGGGATCACCATCAAGACCACCACCAAGGAAGTCACTGAGGGTGGGATCATTAGGAGGTGGAGGTGGGGATTTAGAAGGGTGTCTCACATCCCTATAGGAGATGTTTGATAGGATGAGCCAGATGCTATGAGATAAATAGGAGGAGAGAGATGCCCTGATGACACAACTAGAAAAGGCTCTACAAGATGGCTTAGAGATGATAGATGAGTGAGAGCATCTATGACGAGAGTGAGATAGCCTTAGGGAGGATAGGGACTGGCTGTAGGGGAGCGGGATGGACTATAGTTTGAGAGGGATAGACTACAAAGGGAGAGGCATATGGCGGTGCAGTAGCTAGCCATTGAGAGATAGGCTTCCAAGGGGGATAGGGTCATTCAGAGTACACATGAGAGATTAGGCAAGGTGAGTCACCTATAGAGGGACCTGGCAGACCTGAGGGAGAAGGTGGCATGGTACCGAGCTATGTACCACACAGCAATGCCGCCAGACCTTCATGAGAATTATTGATGAGAAAGCCTATTTATAGCCATAGGAATAGGTGTAGGGGTGGGCGTTGCTAGTAGCCAGTAGACAGGGATGAGCATGCAGAGGTTTGGGGCCTCACAGAGGATAGGGTAGGAGATTCATTGATCCAGGCAGTCACAGAGTCAGCAGCAGTCGGTCAGTGGCTCTATGTAGATGGTGGAGGTAGAGAGATCTAGGGTGGGGATGGAAGTGGATGACAGAGGAGATGGGGATGGGAAAGGGTCAATTTAGGTACTCACATAGGTGCAGGATATAGGTATTCACTACACATTGGAGAGATCGTCACCCAAGGTTATGCAGATAGCCATCTCTGCAACACCACCATAGGATCCACCGCAGGTTGATCCTTTTATTGATGTCAAGATGCAGCCTCCCTCAGGAGAGATAAATAGGTAGTGATATGGTGCAGATTTTGATTATATATATTATGATTCATTGTTGGAGGGCATTTTCCCTATGTATTTTATATGTATTTCATAGACAATTTTGTACTCGGAGAGACATTTTTTTATTCTTTGTACTAGGACATTCTTTGATTCTTTTCTGGGATTATATATACATATGTTGACTTTGGGTGGGATATTATGTGTTATGGGCTTGTCTTTTATGCATGATTTTTATGATGTACTGACGTGGTTGATACAGGATGTGATGTGATTTATGTGAATATTGTATGATACTGACATGTGTGTGATGCAAGATGCAATGTACCTATATGTTGTTTAATTTCTATGTGATGTGTGAATTTGTAGATAACATATGTGAGATGCAGTTACTGATGGTTTGTGAGTGTAGGATGTGATGTGATTTATTTATATGTGATGCATGAGCTATTTATTTTGTGATTTATGTATATATGGATGTATGTATGGATGATGTATTAACAATGCAAGATAATTAAAATGAATTTAATCATGCAAGATAATGAAATGAACCTTAAATAAGTTAACAATGCAAGATAATGAATGAACCTTAAATGTGTTAACAATGTAAGATAATGACTGAACCTAAAATGAATTAACAATGCAAGATAATGAATGAACTAAAATGAAGTAACAATGCAAGATAATGAAATGAACTCAAATGAAGTAACAATGCAAGATAAAATGGACCTAAAATTGTTTAATAATGCAAGATAATGAATGCACCTGAAATGATTTAACAATGCAAGCCAAGATGAAAATGAGTTAAAAATGCAATCTAGGATGAAAATGATGTAGTAAAGAAATCTAGGATGAAAATGATGTAGTAATGCAATCTAGGATGAAAATTATGTAGTAATGCAATCTAGGATGAAAATGATTTAGTGATGCAACCTAGGATGAGAGAATTGATGAAACATAGATGAAATGATGCAAAATGTGATTAACTAAATGAGATAATGTAGGGTGAAAGTGAATGAAATGTTTTAGTAATGCAAGATCTAAGAGGATTTAATGAAAACTTAAAACGACAATGCAAAATTTATGCCAACATGATTTAATAATGCGAGTGAAATGACGGGGAAAACACAATTAAATGTCATTGAAAAATGGGGATGGGAATGCATGTGAGATGAAAGGTAAAGGAATGAACATGAAGATGGGGATGGATGTGGTGAATGCAGCATATCATTTCCTGATTGGACCCTCACTGAGGGGTGGGGGATAAGGAAATGGGAGAGGTAGCGGGTGAGGGGGGGATTTCCACAATCAAAATCCATGGGTTGGGGATGGGGATGGAAGGAGATCATTGACAGGTTTCCATCAGGATGAGGGTTTGGGAATGAGTGAAAAGTGGAAGGGTGTGTGATGTTAGGTGGCTTTGCTGATTTTTGAGGATTCTTCTTGGATTGATAATTGGTTTGTGTAGCTGAGGAGTTTGGTAGGGGGGGACTTTATGAAGCTTGAGCGTGGGGTATTCCAAAGGGGACTACCACCATGTAGTTTGAGAACTTAGTTTGACATAGAAATAGAAGGGACTAGCCAAGGCTATAAAGAACTCGAGGTCATGTCGCTAAGGTTGTGTAAGACTGGCACGAAAAAGACACGCAAGGTTTGCCCCATCATCACACATGAATCTAATTGGAAACATGGTGGAAACGATGTCAAGGAACCAACAAACAAATGTAACTTCCTGAATGCACCATGTGACCCAGAAGATCACATGTAGATGATGCAAGGGTGCATCCGACTGACTCACAAGAAGAAAAAAAAGACCAAAGAGACCCTGCCTCAAAAATGATCCCTCATCATAGTGCACCATGATATAAAGGATCATGGCGAAGTTGAGGAGAGAAGCAACATGAAGCCACAAATAAGTAGAAAAATCAAAGAAAGCATTACGAAATCAAAATGATAAGACCCAAAAGATGTTCTTTTCCAAAAGAGATCAACTAACTGTGGGATAGTGGGCTTAGGTTGGACATGAGGAAAGACGCATCTGACAAGGACCTACTTGGTGGGATTAGTTGCAACTAAATTTTTGACTAGCAAAAAGGAGAGGCTTGGATAATCACAGTGATGAGGAATGCTTGCTAAGGAAGTTGTTGGGAATCGTGATTGGGGTAGGTCATGCATTTGGGATTAAGGTACTACCAAAGAAATAGGGATATGCACAAAATCCAATGAATGAGGATAGGACAACGCACACCAGGACACTATATACAACTAGTTAGTTTACAAAAGCTCAGGGGATCAGGATAGGTCAACGAGTGACAAATATGTACATTGCTCAATGTTTAGGGATAGGACATGTCGTGGTATATACAAGAAGCTCAGGATGCATGATAGTAATTATTTTCTATGGATGCAATGATAAGAACACCTTGGGAAAGGGGTGGATGAAATGAAAGGAGGATGGGGCAATTGTTGGTGGAAGACAGGTTTGATGGTGAGATGGGATTTTCATAAATAATGTTATAGACCATATGGTCTACCATGTGTGGCACCTGTTTCTAGATTTTCACCAACATACTTGTCTAAGGCGCTTGATTGCCAAGTTTTCACCATTGGAAAATTATTTCTCTTTACTTTTTTCAATGTTTTTTTTTTTTACATTTTTTTGGATTTTTCAATTTTTATAATTTTTTTCAAAATCATAAGGATGGTTCAAGCATAGAACCTCTTTAGATGTATGATATTAATAGGATCATTTAGGGGCTCCCTTTCTAGTGTGGATAATTGATAGGCTTCGGAGCCAAAACATGTTACAATATAAGGACCCAGCCAGGTGGGTTCAAACTTTCATTTATTTTCTCGATTGGCTTGTACCTTTTGGTTTTCCTTCAAGACCATGTCCCCCACTTGGAATTTCTGGGGGTGAACCTTTTTGTTGAAGCTTCTTTTGAGGTGGTTTTGGTACATGATAAGGTGATCATAGGCCTGCTTCCTCTTCTCATCTAATAGATCCACCTAGGTAAGGCGTGCCATGCGATAGTCTTCATCTGTGGTGTAGTTCTTCATGAACACGTGCAATGAAGGGATTTTGACCTCAATCGGTAAGACAGCTTCATCACCATATACCGGGGAGTATGGGGTGGTGCCTTTGGGTGTGTGGAATGAAGTGTGATAGGCCCAAAGGGAAGGATTGATTTGGAGATGCCAGTCATAGCCAGAATCATTGATAACTTTCTGTAGGATTTTTAGGATGGTTTTGTTAGTTGTCTCAGCTTGGTTGTTTCCTGGCAGGAAGTAGGGGCTAGAGAAACGTTGATGGATGTAGAATCGGGCACATAGGTCTTTCACATGTTGGTTTTCAAATGGAGTTCTATGGTCTTTGAAGATGGTGGATGGGATACTGAAGCAGAAAATGATGTGGTAGAGGATGAACTTGGATATCTAAACACATGTAGTTAAGCTAAGAGAAATCGCTTCAACCCACTTTGTGAAATATTCAGTCGCTGTTATGATATACTTGTGTCCATCCGAAGAATTGGGGGTGATCATACCAATGAGGTTGAAACCCCAACATGAAAAAGGCCAGGGAGGTGCAATTGACTGCAGATCTTATGTTGGTGCATGAATCATATTGGCATGTTGTTGACAAGGTAGGCACTTCTTTACAAATTCACATGTGTCATGCTCCATCATTGACCAGCCATATCCAACTCTAAGCAATTGCTTTTCTAGGACTATGCCACTCATCTGGGCACCGCAAATTCCAGCATGGACCTCTTGTAGAGCTAAGATGGCCTCATTCGAATCTAGACATCGAGCGAGGATGTTATGATACCCATGATGATATAGGGTGTTGGCTACAAAAGTGTAGCGGGAAGCTCTGTGAATTAGGTTTTGGTGTTGGGTGTTAGTGAGATGGGGAGATATGATACCATTTTTAAGATATGCATGAATGTCGTGGTATTGTGGGGACTAAGGACCAACCAAAATGCATACCATTTCAGAGTCATTTTTCTTGTAAGCGAGTGTGTGTAGCTGCTCAACTAGAAACTCATATTGTGTTGCATCGCGAGGGATCTCCAATAATGACCTGATAGTTTCCATTACATCAGTTACTTGTTCTAAAGCCTTGGCACTTGTGTGAACTGTATTTTAACAAATTGTTCTTTTAATTTATCCATGAGCTCTTTTTATGGAAGAAGCTTATTGTCCTTGGTTTGAAATTCATCTAACACCTATTTGATGATCAGTTGGGAGTCTCCAAACACTTGTGATTTTATGATGTTCCACTGAATAGTTGTTCTGAGGCTGGAGATGAGTGTCTCATGCTCTACAATATTATTTGTGCATGGGAATCCCAATTTGAAGGACTTGGGGATATAGTCGCCCTGAGGAGTGACAAAGAGTATCCCTACCCCTGATCCATGTGATGCATATGATCTGTCAAAGTAAAACTTCCACATAGGTTTTTCCTCGACCATGAAAAGATATTCATCCAGAAACTCCATTACTAGTAGGTATGCATCGACTAAGGGTGCTTCAGTGAGTTGATTGGAAATGACTTTCCCTTTGATGGCATTTTGATCAACAAATTGGATGTCAAATTCATTGAGAAGCATTACTCACTTTACCATCCGACCAATGAGTGTCGTCCTTGAGAGAAAGTACTTGAGGGGATCAACATTTGAGACTAGCTTCACTGTGTGGCTAAGCATATAGTGACAAATATTTTGAGTGGAGAAGACCACCGCCAAGCATGTTTTTTCCATAGGAGAATAATTCATCTCATATCTCACAAGTGTATGACTGATATAGTAGATAGCCCTTTCCTTTCTATTATCAACAATCTATGCTAGGAGTGTCCCCAGTGCTGTAAGGGTTGTCGATATGTACAAAATGAGGGGTCGGTCTAGCGTCAATGGCACAAGGATAGGTGAATTAGCCAGGTACTCTTTAAGGTTTTCAAAGCTCTTCTGATAGATTAGGTCTCATTTGAAACTCGTATCCTTGTGCAACAGCTGTGTGAATGGCTGGCACTTGTTTGTCAGCTGGGAGATGAACCTTCAGACTGATTGTAGCTTCCCCTATAGACTTCTCAACTACTTGAGTATTCTGAGAGGAGGCATTTCTATTATGGTTTTCATATTCTTTGGGTTGATCTCTATGCTTCATTGTGAAACAATAAATCCCAATAGCTTTCCGGATGTAACGCCAAAGATGCATTTCTTAGGATTCGATTTCAGGCCATAGCAATGCAGGCGATCGAACACACACTCAAGGATATCAAGGTGTTCCAATCACATTCTTGATTGGGCTAGGATTTCATCCACATAATCTTCAAGAGTCTTATGGATCATGTCAAGGAAGATTGCGGTCATTTCTCTTTGATACATAGCTCGTGCATTCTTTAGCCCAAAGGGCATCATGTTGTAGAAAATTCCCCATGGCATCGTGAATGCTATCTTATGTTGATCTTCTTCTGCTATTATGATTTGATTGTATCTTGAGAAGCCATCTATAAGTGATAACATCTCATGGCCTATTGTAAGGTCAACAATCATATCGATGTTGGGAAATGGAAAGTCATCTTTGGGACACACCTTGTTCAAGTCTCTGAAGTATGTCCAGATTTTGATCTCATTGGAAGGCTTGGTGACAAGTACCATATTTGAGATCCACTTCGAGTAGTCTATAGCTCTGATGATTTTTTCTTGTCATAGCTTTTCTAATTCTGCCTTTACCAGAAGGGCTACTTTTGGATGTATTTTTTGAAGCTTCTACTTAACTAGTTTGGAAATTGGATCCATGGAAAGATGATGCACAACTAGATTTGGATCAAGCCCTGGCATATGTGCATAATACCATGGAAAATTGATCATAGCTTCTTGGAGGAGTGTAGTGAAAGCTTTCTCTTCAGCCTCAGATAATGATGCTTCTATGTAGGTGATTTGTGGGTACTCTTTTGTTCATAAATTGACAAGCTTAGTGTCCTCAATGATGATGGGTGATTGCTCTGACATGTAGTCCTGAATGGGGGGAAGAGGAAAATCTTCATCCTCTAGCACCTCAGAGAGGTTTTCACTAGAGGATACACCCTTTGTTTTTACTATTTTGGAGTCAGTGTGTGCCCCAGAGGGTTTTTCACAAAAAGACTCTTTATTTTCTTTTTTCTTTTTAATTTTGTGGCTAAAGACTTCATCTTTCCCAAAATATCCCCCAAGGTTGAGCTAATAAACACATGTTGATTCCTGCCCCCAGTCTAATTGTTGATCTATGGTGCCCATTATCTTAGGAGTGCTTCCTCACTTTAGAACGTATCAATATGTGTGACGCTCAGTTGGTCCCAGTCTATGAGGTCAGGGTGAAGGAGTGGGAGGTCAATGAAATTGATGGAAAGTTGGTGAAGGACATAATTTCCTTGGAAGGTTTCATCATTGAAACTATCATCGTATGCTCTTTTCTCTTCCTCTTATAGAATGTCTTTGACCTCTATGATTTTGTCTTGGATATTCAAGAGGGTTACATTAGGAAAATTGGTGCCCTAGTCATGACATTGGGTTCGTGTATGTGCAGGTGAGGGGTATTAAAATTGAGGCCTCGATGTGGTGGATTATGTGATGCTTCCATGGGATCTTTTGTTCCAACCTTTGTGGGTCTAAGGCCACCACCATGGTAGTTCCATTGCTCGGTGGCCCATTTGTGGGATATGGGATATTTGTCTTTAAAATAACCGAGAAGCTCAATGTCGAGAAGTGGGGGGTCTTTTTACAGCCATCTGTTGATATCAGGATCTAGCTCTTATCCATTCAAAATTTTGTGTGAGATGAATGTAGATGATCCCATATTTTTGACCTTGGGGTCCTCCTAAGGGGTTTTAGTTTGATGACACAGACATCCCTGAGTGTGTGGGTCTAAGGGGAGGGCCCCCACTAAAAAATCATTAGTGAGGTTATATTCACCGCATCTCCTTTTGTTGATCTTGACTGAAGAGAGGGTGGAGGCTAATATTGTCTCTAGATTGCAGTGGGATCTAGAAATAGAGGTGCCAATGTCAATTCCAAGACAATGAGTGTAGTGGGGGAATGATGCTTCCAATGCATGAAAGTATGCAAACGGTTGTGGATCTGCGTGGATGGTGATTTTAGTTCCTTGATGTGGGAATTTGATGCACTACTGATAATTTGAGGGAATGGATTAAATGGAATGGATCCATGGGTGGTCGAGGAGAATGTTGTACAGGAGGTCAAGATCAACAACGTGGCACATGGTCTCTTGCACTGCTAGGCCTATCTTGATGGGTATAAAAATGGTAGCTTCTAAGGTATGCTCTAAGCTTTCATAGGCCTTTATGGTAATGACCTCATGAGAGATGTTTGCCTCTATAAATCCTACCTGTTGGATGAACTTTAGTGTACACAGGTTTAGGGCCGAACCATTATCTATCATGACCCGCTTGACAACAAAGTCATTGACCATGATGAAAAATTCATTGAACATGATGAAAATGTGGAGTAGAAGGTTGTGGTCTAGTTTGATGGATGGCATGTCGGAGGTTTTGAAAGAGAGTGTGGTGGATGAGGATAAATATCCCACAAGGTTCTTTAACTAGATAGTGTTAATGTATGTGGGGACACGAGCCTCTTGGAGGGTGTTATTAAGGATCTCCTGATGAAGGGGTGATGTACGAAGGAGATCGAGGATGGATATTTGAGTAGGTGTATTCCCAAGGTGTTGTAGGAGATTATACTGCGCACTGGAGACAATGGTGGGGTTTGCACCAGAAATAGATATCTGGCCTCTGTGAGTGGTAGTCGCGCATTGACTATCAACACCTTTGACATGGATCATGTTCACATTAGGTTTAACTTGGGAAATGCAACCAATAAATTTGTCATAGTTTGTGTAAGAAGTGGTATAGTCTGTCCCGTCAGCATGATCGCCTTGTTTACCCTTACCTTGGTTTTGAGGTGGGTTAGTGTTGGTTTGGTTCTTGCCTGCATTGTGTTGAGGAAACACATTTTGGAAGATTTTTAGGTTAGTGCTAGGTGATGCCTGGGAAGATGTGTCCACTATGATTTCCTTTTTTTGAATGAGGTCTTGAAAATAGTGCTTGAGCTTCATGCACTTAACGGTGGCATATCCCTTGACATGGTGATAGTCACAATACTCATTATCCTTGTACCAAACTAGCTTACGTGTTGACTCATCAAATATTTGGGTTTGTAGGTACACAATCAGATTGACACTAGCCATATGATAAAAGATGGCATCCAAAGGTTCTCCGAGGGGAATGAATGTTTGTTTCTGATTGTTTTGGACACGTGGCTTGTTTTGGCCCTAAGTGACAAATATGGCATTGGTTTGATTAGTGGGTGGCTGGAAAGGTAGTTTTTGATAGGTGGGTACTTGTTGTTGGTATGTTCAGAGAGGGGGATTGGGACCGGCCACAACAACTTGGACATACTTGGTATCTGTGGCTCCATCTGTGACCACATTCTTATTCTTGTTCCAATAGTGAGGTTGATCATTGTTAGACCTATCTTGCGAGCTCTCCTTGTAATGTTTCATGGAACCATCATCCAAAAGACCTCATTCAATGTACATTCCTTTTCTCTTTATATCCTGATAGGTCTGTATGTAATTCATTTGCATGAAGTCGGATAACTTCAAGTGTAAATTGCTAATGAATATCTTGGTGAGATATTTTTCTGGCAATTGGTATGACAATCTCATGATAAGGTTATGCCATCTTTGTAAGTAATCAGCCAGAGTCTCACCTCCCTTTTGTTTGGAATTGCATAGGTCTAACAAGGAGACCTTGTTTTTGACATTGTGTGCATAATGGGCCATGAATTTCTCTGAAATCTCAGCAAATGTGGTGACAGAGTCATATGGTATCTTGTAGAACCACTCAATGATAGTCCCTTCTAGAATTTTGGTGAAGAGACGCATGAGGAAATTGTCACTATAAGACACCTCTTGGCATGCCATGTAAAACTCTTTAACATGGTTGACTAGATCTCCCTTCCCTAGATACTTATCAAATTTGGGCATTTCAAAGTGCTTGGGGAAGGGGATTGTTGTGATGGATCTATCAAAAGGGTATGGACATACCTCTTTGAAATTGAATTCTTTTCTCTCATTACCAGCTTTGAGCTCCTTGAGAGCATTATTCATTTCTCCCCACTTTGAGTTGGTAGGTGTTGGAGTGGGTACCCCCATTGGGAATGGGTTAGATGGTGTGGGTGAATATGGAGGGATGTGCAGAGGGTACGGGGGGATTGGGTAGGGAGATTTTTATGCCACATAGGTGGTTTGGAATGGATTTTGAAGGGATTGTTGGGTGATGTATTGTAGATTGTCCTGCCAAAATGTATGTAATGAAATAGTGGTTAAAGGTGTTGGTGCTAAAAAATGCTAGACCGTTTTGAGGCCAACTAATAGGCACAACAAGTGCCTCTGCAATTCTGGCTTGATTTAGCCAAGGTTGGTAGGCCTGAATCAAATATGCTTTCTAACTACACAAATACATGCACAACAAAAGAAAATCTTTCCAAAGGGGTTAACAATCCTTTGGAGGAAAATAAACCTAGTATCCTAATTGTTAGATAGCTTGAAATCTAAACTAAGGCTAGAAAGTAATGCTAAACCTAATTGAATGCTTTGTAAAGAAGATAACAGATAGGATATGTAAAATGAAATTAAAGGAATAGGATGCCAAAACTAGCAACAAAAGATTAGATGACCAAATTCCATTTATCAATAAGAGCAGTGCTTGTTTCACCCTAGGCAATAGAGTCAATCCAATCCTCAACCCAACGTACAACCTTAGAGATAGTTTTGCATTTCAAATCAAATTGGAAGGATTTAATTTAGAGGAAAATTTTCAAAATATTGAAACATACATCGAATTCTGAAGATAAGTCATAAAAAACTCATCACTTTGATTTGCATTCAAATGTGTGTGAACTATTGCAGACAATTAACTAAATTTAACTCCTCAAATGACAGCCCAATTGACTTTGGCCACAAATCAAAAGGATTCTTAACCATGAAAAATAAGCAGACCAATTAATAAATCAAAATGCAATAAGATCACACAGTATTTTAAACAATCACAATAAAGAAATCAAGATTGATTTATCCAAGGGACTAGTTGAGGGAATTGAAAACCAATGCATAGATGGAAAATAAAAACAAGTTATCTTTTATTGATATTGAAAAATTGGTACACCAGAATCCATGTTGCAATTGTGATCAAATTCTATTCTATGAAAATCTTCATTGTATTGTTTATTATTATTGTCCTCTTTCTACATTTTACATTATGTATATATATGTGTTAGAGTGGCTTTCACACCTCTTTAGGGTGAAAAGACACAACCCTTATTACAAATTATTTTGAAAAAATAATAAACTAACTAACTTTCGGATTTGGGCTTGGTCAAAAAACCAAAACACCTCATGGAAAGCTAAGATTTTTACTGGAAATAGGAAATTTGATTTCCCGAACTAGTTCTTTTTTAGATTTTTAAAATTTGACCATCTTCTACCTCTGTCGGCATCATCTTTGCAGTAGGTCAAAATTCCAGTATTTTCTGAAGGCTTTGATCATAGAATTTTGATTTTTCTTGTCACGTAGCTTCCTTCCATAATCTCTCAACTTTTTAATTGAAAATTAATATAATTTTTTATCCCATTTCATGTACTCCACCATTAATTATTAGGCATGGAGTTTAAGAGGCCATTTTTTAGGGTTTTATCACTATATAGGACTCCAAATTTTTCCCAAATTTAGAGCTCCAACAGGCTCTTTCTGGGGACGTATGCTCCATGTGAGCATAGCAAGATTCCAACTATCTCTGGAGAAGCAGACCAAGTATCCATACTAATCTGATGTGTAGTAAAATTGGGTGTCCCCAGGCCCCCCAAAATTGAACATCGATCCTGTCTTCTATCAAACACTTGATTTTGATCACGTAACACTTTTAACCTTGTTGCATTACACATGTCATCCTTATAGACAATTCTCATTGCTTCATTAATATGATATTTGGCATCCAATCTATATTCAGCCTTTGAGAAATCATCAGGTCCATTATAATCCTTGCTGAATAGAAGATTTTGGTTAATCATACAAACCTCTAGGTTAGTCTTCTTTTTTGGGATACCTTCTTGTTCACAATATATCCCATCTCTATATTTTGGATATTTTTTCTCCTCACCAAAAGGCTTTGAGAATAGCTTATCTTCAAGAAGTACAAACTCTCCCTCACCAAGATTTTGAACAGCTGGGACATTTCTAAAAATTTTAGAACTATGCTTCAACACATTCTCTTCATCATGTCTAGCTGATTCCATCTCATCTTCATATGTTTGGTGTACCTCTGGCTCAAAGGATGAACTGCAAGATATCTCACCCTCTAAATGCACTTCATGAGTTTCATCAACTTTAAAATTAGGACTATTATCTTCATTATGATGCTGATGCATTCCATTGCATAAAGGATCCTCTTCAAACAATGAATTCGATAACATAGAGAAAGCATACATATCTTCATGAGAATTTTCATTTGGATCATCAAGTTTTTCATCAACAAGACTAACATCTTCATTGACATTATCTCCTGAAACTTCCTCCTATTCATGCAATTCTATTTCATCTCCACAATTTGATTTCTCTTGAATATGGGCTGATCTGTCTACCTCCTTACCATGGTGGATTGAGAAAAAAATTGGGCCATTCTTCTCAGTGTGTCTTTGGTATTCTATGTCTAATAAAGCTGAAATTTCTCTTATATTGAGAAGGTTTTCTTCCTCATCATCATGGTCATTGATACATGTTTACATACACATCTCATCATGTACAAATTATTCTTCAATCTAATCCAATTTTTTATCCTCCATGTGATCACAAGTATTATTATGGTTCTCATGAATGTATGCTTCTTTATCTTATGTATAACTAGTGCATTCATCTTCCTCACCAAGATAATCATCAAGCACAAGGCCTTGTTCAATCTGAGAAATAGCCTCCCTTTTTTTTGTCTTCGTCATCTTCTTCTAATATCTTAAAAAGAAGCTTCATATCAGGTTCATCTGGCGAGATTCCCAAGTTTTTGAACTTTCTCATTAATTTGTTTCGTGAAGGCATAATTGTTATAGGTATCCTCTGATATATATCTGCCATCCTCAAGAATAAGTGTACAGAAGACTCCCCTTCAAATCTCTCCGAATTGAAAAATGCATCAAGTAGATACATACTATGATCCTCCTCCATGTTGCAGCTTTGGTCTTCACATTGTTCATAATACATTTTATCTCCATCGCTTGTGTCATAGAATTCATATAGAAACCATTGTTCAAATTCTTTCCAAGATGAAATACTTTGTGTAGGTAATGATTCATATACATCTCTTGCATTATCTTTTAATGTTGTGACAAATAGTTTCATTACCCGATCTTCTGCACAAATCTCATAGTTCTCTAAAAAGTCATAAAATGCATCCAAATGCTCAACTGCTGATTCATCACATTCTCCATGGAACTTTGGTACAAGCTACAAAAACTTATGGAGAAACTTAAAAGGAATACAATGGAATCCCCTGAGATCCAATGGCCTGATACCATCTGGAATAAATGGTTTTCTCTAAAATGGTTGTTTATTTTGATACATTCTGAATATTGAATTCTGAAGACAAATCATAAAAAACTCATCACTTTGATTTGCATTCAAATGTGTGTGAACTATTGCAGACAATTAACTAAATTTAACTCCTCAAATGATAGCCCAATTGACTTTGGCCACAAATCAAAAGGATTCTTAACCATGCAAAATAAGAAGACCAATTAATAAATCAAAATGCAATAAGATCACATAGTATTTTAAAAGATCACAATAAAGAAATCAAGATTGATTTATCCAAGGGACTAGTTGAGGGAATTGAAAACCAATGCACAGATGGAAAATAAAAACAAGTTATCTTTTATTGATATTGAAAAATTGGTACACCAGAATCCATGTTGCAATTGTGATCAAATTCTATTTTATGAAAATCTTCATTGTATTGTTTTTTATTATTGTCCTCTCTCTACATTTTACATTATGTATATATATGTGTTAGAGTGGCTTTCACACCTCTTTAGGGTGAAAAGACACAACCCTTATTACAAATTATTTTGAAAAAATAATAAACTAACTAAAAAATAACTAACTAACTTTCGGATTTGGGCTTGGTCGAAAAACCAAAACACCTCATGGAAAGCTAAGATTTTTATTGGAAATAGGAAATTTGATTTTCCAAACTGGGTCTTTTTTAGATTTTTAAAATTCGACCATCTTTTGCCTTTGTCTGCATCATATTTGCAGCAGGTCGAAATTGCAGTATTTTCTAAAGGCTTTGATCATAGAATTTTGATTGTTCTTGTCACATAGCTCCCTTCCATAATCTCTCAACTTTTTAATTGAAAATTAATATAATTTTTTATCCCATTTCATGTACTCCACCATTAATTATTGGGCATGGAGTTTAAGAGGCCATTTTTTAGGGTTTTATCACTATATAGGACTCCAAATTTTTCCCAAATTTAGAGCTCCAACAAAAGGAATGCAATAACAAAGAAAGAACTCAGATAACTAAATCAAAACTACATATATGATTATACAAAAAGAAGAGCTAAAAACCATAAGAAGCCTAAAAGTCTGCAAACCTTCTTAAACCAAGCAAGCTCCCCTTTGATGTGTAGCTTTGTCCAATGGATAGAATGTATGCTCAAAGTGTGCTCAAGCTTCAAAGGATGTGATTTTGGAATGATTTTGGCATTATGAGGGTAGGGTTTTTATTTTTTCTCTTCAAAATGGCATGATAACAATGCTTGAATGGTGGATGATTTGTGAAGAGATGAGGGTTCAATTTATAGGCAAGAGGAGAGGTGAATGGACGGTCAAGATGCAAACCTGAGGAAGGGTCAAGATGCATTTGAGAGAGAGCACATGGATTGTGATTTCTCAAATGCATCTCGTTGTGACAAATGTCACAATGGGAGAGGTTGGAAGAAGTGGGAGAATGTGACCATTTTGGTAGATGTGTGAGGGGACAAATGTGTAAGAGGAAGATGGAGTGTGTAAGAGTTGTGTAAGATCATTTAAGGTTGACATGAGGTGAAGGAATTGGGGGATGTGAGGATGTGACATGAGGGTTGACTTGGGTTGGGTTAGGATTTCCTAATCCATGGATTATGATTGTACAAATGATTAGGGGGTGATTAGGCTTGGATTAGGAGGAAAGTGGGAAAGTTAGGAGGATGTGATGGGAGGAGAGAGAATGAGTGGAGGGTTGGATCAGCTAATCATGGGTCATTAGCTAATCAAGAGTGATTAGTATGTTTGAATGGGTTAGGTTGAGTAGGAACTCAAGGTTAATTTATTAGGATGGGTTTGGTTAGGGGTTAAAGTTAGGAGCCATGTGCTTAAATTGGATTAAATGTATAATTTAATTCCAAGTGGGAGGAAAGTGGGGGTTTATGAATTAATTTAAATAGATAAAGGTATCCATTTAAATTAATAGAGGAAAGGGGTTTAATTAATTATCAAACTATGGGTTTTTCATTTAGATAATTAATTGGGCTATAGTTAATTAATTAAATTAATTAACTAGGGGATGATATAAATTAATTAAATAAATAATATTTAATTAATAAAATTCCTTAGGAGAGAACTAAATAGGATTACTTAATTGCGTAATTGGATTTAGGTGTCTACAATTTCATACAAGGAAAAAGCATATTTCTCTCCAACATCATTTTATTAGAGAACAAATTGAAGACAAGCAAGTGGCATTCCTCTATCACAAGGGGGAAGATCAAGTAGTTGATATTTTGGCAAAGCCTCTTTCTAAAGATAAATTTCAATTTCATTATTAAAATTTGGGGTTGCAACCTGGATTGATGTAAACTCCCCAATTAAAGATTAAGGGGGGTGTTATAAATTTAATCTTTCCTTGGTTGTATTTAATATGGAATATTCCTAGGAATCTCTAAAACGTGTTTGTCCTCTAGTGCAAGTGTGAGGACAAGTCATAATTTTGTATTTCCTTTAATAAGGAAAATAGTTTATCCTCCTTAAGAGGATGTTGACACTTTTCACACACCTATTATGAATGGTGGCACTCATAGATTTGTGAGTTACTTTTGTAACTTCTCTCTCATCTCCATTTAAGAGATGCTTCTCTCTTATTCTTCAACTATTGACATTACTGTAAATGATCTATTGTTCTCTCTCTCTCTCATTCTTAGGCTTTTCCTCATTCATAATTCACAAGGGGTTTTTCTTTGATTTTCCCCTTTCAAAATCTTTGTGTCTCTTTGTTGGCTTTTGGCTAACTTCTCCAAGTTGTTGCATTTCTCATGGTAACAATTTCTTTATCTTCAAACACTCTCGGATTTCATTATTTCCTTGCTCTTTTAAATTTCCTTTCAAGAATGTTTTGATGAAGTTTTGAGGCATGTATGCCTAGGGTGTCTATGCTAAGAGCCTTCACATATATAAAAAGTATCAATTGTGACGTACATTGCAAAGGATGCATTTGATTGTGATACACCCCAAATACCTTATCTCCAAGCACATGAACCTTAGAATGGAATTAAAACATTGCTTGTTTTCTATCTTCTTGTTCAAACAAAGATTGCAGTGGTATCCAGATGGTCAATATCTGGGTCAAATGTAAATATTTCTTTTTAAAATAAGGCATGATGATGATATCGCTGAAAATATTTGTCATTGACTCAGATTCATCACCTATCTTGATTGCAACTAACTCATTCTTAGTAATTCATGATTCTCACTAACATTTCTTCTATTAGTCAAATCAGTCAATCCTTCATTATGTCAAAAATTTCAAATTAATTTATCAATCAGTCAATCAATCAATGATTGTGTGTCTTATATACGATGTATCTTTCCTGAAACCAGACATTATCACTTGTCTTATATAGGGTATGTCTTCCCTAAAACTAGATGTTATCGCTAGTCTTATACAAGATGGGTCCATCCTAAAACCAGACATGATTCTTGTTAACAATCTATGTATCCAATGTTAATCAAATAGTCATCATCATCTACTAAGTCTTCACTTCTTACTAACTATTATTCTCTTTTATGATTTCATCTAACATTTTTCATCTTCTTTCAAGAGATCATTCATTCCTTTCTTGCACAAACAATCTCTTGAGGGGGCATATATAAAATCCACCTACTATTGTCGATGAAAGTTGTGGCAGGACGTAATTAGATATGCTTTGAGACAATGCTAAAAATCACATTTTATCAAAGAGCGGAAAATGTAGACATCCAAAATTGACCACTCTTGTGAGTTTGAATTAGTTACTAACTTTTCTTCTATTAATTAAATGATTATTCAATTGTTTAATTAATTGCTTTAATTCTTCCAAAGCTTCATCTTTTAATCACTTAATCACTCCCCTAATATTATTTAATTAATTAACATTAATTAATTAATCTTTATTAGTTAATTAAGTTCAATTTTCTAAGTCCTATAATTTAAATAATTATCGTTAATTATTTAAATTATCTAATTCATTGCTACAAATTTAATTAATATCTCAAATTAATTTAATTTCATTCCAATTTCATTTCAATTTCACTTAATTTCTAATTAATTTCAATCTAAATTCATCATTTCTCATAAATTAAATTTTAATTCAATTTAAATACTTGAAATTCTCAAATCTTCAGAAAATAAAAAATAAGAATATATCCAAAATTCAAAATTTTAAGGGAACACCCTGTAGTGCAACGGTAAGTTGCAAGCCTCTCATCTGGGAGGTCTTGGATTTGAATCTATTTGAGTCCCATGATGATCTCGGCTTCAGTCTATTACCCATAAAAAAAATATAAATTTTAAAAATAAAAAATATGTATAAATCCAAAATGCATAATATATTTGAATCTTGAAACAATATTTTCTAAAAATCTAAAATCTTCTCAAAATGTAAAATTCATCTTTAAATCAAAAATCATTTCCTTTTCCAATATTGCATTTTTGGAAACTCTTATCCCAAAAAATCATAAATATCTTCACATCTTATCTTCTCTTTTATTCACTAAATGACTCTTTGCTTTTTGAGTTCAAATTGGAAACAAATCCTCAATTTTAGAAGATAACCCAAAATCTTCATGTCTATCTCGTCCATTCAATCTATTTTTATCAAATCAATCTCAATCGTCCATTGATTTCTAAAAATATATGTAAACCCCTTTCAAACTCATATGAAGGATCCTAATTTCTAAAGAGAAATTATTTTATGTAGGCTCGATTCATGCAATCAAGTAATCCAGTATCGTTTTTAGCTTTCTCCAATCTCCTGAGTCCAAGTGTTGTCGGAATCAACACTGAGCACCACTTCAACAAGAGTGCAGAGAAGCAACATAAGAGTTTAGGCATACATTCAGAATGGTTTGATTGATTTCATAGTTTAGTTTCTTATTGTCATGTTTAATTTATATTATTTTGTAGGGTTGTTTATTGTTAGTAATTTGTTTGATTCATTTCATTTCTACTAATTTTTTTCTCGAGTCATGCAAATATTTGTCCTACATACACATATTAGTTTGGCCAGCAATGCAGTATGCTCATAGGTTCAATGAGTTTGGTTATTGAAGATAAGTTTTCGCAAACGTTAGGAGGTGTTGTAGATGGTCTATACTTGGTTTATGTTAAGTTACAGAGGTGCACATGATGATTTGGATAATATATGAGGTCAAGTATGGTGAATTGCTTCTACACTGTCTGCAGTGCTGATAGTATGACAAAAATTGGTTCGGTGTGCACTTCCAATTTGATATTTTTGTTTGCACGTCTAGGATTATTTTTCATACATTATGATGTGTCCTTAGTTTAGAATGTTTGTGGTCCAGAGATATACAAGGCATTTCTCAACTATATCAATGGATGTTGATAGTGTTCTTGAGGTTTTGTATGAGAGATGCTAGTGATTCTGATGTTTGGAGTGGCCTTGGATGTTTGTGTGTTCTTCATGATGCCTATGGATTCTCTTGGGTTGTGTGCCTACTGAGTTGTCAATCCATGTCGATTATGATGATCAAGATTGGAGGATTTTTCAAATGATAGTGGTTTTCTTATTTTCTTGGTCAACTTGATCCATAAATCATTTTGCGGAAGGTGGAGGTAATATTTGAGGTGGTGCTACGTTCTCTAGATTGATGACATGGGTCCTTTCTATGTTTTGGCCATTGAACATAGACTTGAATTGTAATTCTTAGTGTGTGGATTTGTAATTTAAAATTGGGATTTTTCCAACGTTGTTTATTTTTTCAAGGTTGATAATTTATATAAGATCTTAGGGAAAAATTGTGTGGTGCGGATGTTGGAAAAATGGTTAGTGCTCCCCTCGGGATTCGTGACATGGCTTAACCACCTCCTATGTCTTCTATAAGTCTAGTGGTTGTATCAGGCATTAACAAGTTGATGTTTTGGTGCAACGGCAACTACTACTTGTAACCAGTGGTATCAGAGCTTGGTCATAGGTTCAAATCTCCTCAGGTAACACTGAGGGGGAGATTGTTGGCAAAATGGTTAGAGCTCCCCTCAAGATTCATGACATGGCTTAACCACCTCCTATGTCTTCTATAAGTATAGTGGTTGTATTGAGCATTAACAGGTCGATCTTTTGGTGCAACGGCAACTACTACTTGTAACAGTGGATGCGTGAGATTTCTTGCAGAGAAAATGTGAAAAATTCTTGAGGGTTCAATTGCTTGTTTGAAGCTGACAAAAAGGATTTAAACAAAGATCTTATTGTTCTTCACTGAAACTAACCAAGGAATAAGGTAGATTCCATTATACAATTCATAAATCTCATATTATTGTGTGATTGACCATTGTAGTGGTCTTGTAACGAAGTGAGCCTTTGTTTGGGTTGTAGCCCTTTGTATTTGAGCAGTGACCTCTAGGAAGTGTATCTAACTGCATGTGCATTCCTATTTGTAAAAATTTATACTTCTAACAAGGTATTTTCTTATTGTGGGTTCCATCTCCACCGTGGTTTCCCCCCTTTCAGGGTTTCCATGATAAAAATCATTGTGTTGTGTGTTGTGTGTTGTGTTTTGTGGATGTGTTTATCATTCATGCATGTAAGTTTAATTCATTAAGATCAAAAGTAAGGGTTTTAATGTTTAAAGGTTTTGAAGGTTTATATTTTTGGAACACTGATTCACCCCCCTCCCTCTCAGTTGTTCACCGCCATATTTCCTACAAGAAGTGTCTTCATGATTATATGTTTCATCTCCACTTAATGGAATATTAGGTGGTATATCATCTAGGAAGTGAAGGAAATCCTCTTACAATGGAATATCTTGATAGGTCGGAAATTCACTAAGAGAGACAAGCATATTTCTTCATTAATATGCTAGTGTTTGGGTTGTCAATTTCTAAAACATCTTCATCTTGCACCATAATATTCTCAAGGGAGAGGCAAAATTTGGGAGAACAATCAAATCATTCCTTAATGCTTCAGCCCTAGTAGAGAGATCATTCAGATTACTATTAATAATATACTCTTCTTGCACCAAAATATCCTCGCAAATAATAAAAGCCATGGGAGAAGGGAAAGCATCATGGTGAATTTCAACATTATCTATAGGACTCCCAAAGGTACAAAATGAAACATCTACTATAGTTTTTACAAAAGAAAACTTGTCATTTTTTTGAGTTTTCCATTATTCAATAAATGAAAATGCAATAGATTGATGAAATTAATATGAAACTAAATCTATAATTATTTAACAAATGAATTGACAATTCAAACTAATTAATAAAGTTATGAGTGTGTAACAAAATAAAATTGTGCAAAAATATGAACTAAATCAGAGATATGCAAGAATAAGACACAGATGGCTCACTAAAATAATACATTAAATTAAGATCTTATAAATTAATGTAATATATGGATATGAATGGTCTATTCATAACATTATAACATAAATAAGATCAGCTACAATCCTAGAGAGTTGAGCACTTGGATTCTATTCATTTCTTGCAAAAGAATTGAGATTTTGGAGTGTGTATATGTGATTTAGGTTAACTATAGAAAAATGAGTGAAATCAACAATAAATAGTAGATTATAGAAAGAGTAACATACACACTAAGTTAGTTTTGGAACAAAGATACAAAAATGAACATGGATCTAAAAACATGTGTAGAATGTGTCGAACATAGGTGTTCAAAACCCTAGTTTGAAGACATTTGAAATTGATGAAGGTGAGTAGGATTTTAGTTAGGAGTTCCTAAATTTATGTCACTTGAAAAAGCATCGTAAAGTGGTAGGAGAAGGGTACATAGTAATTAATCTAGGGTTTTTTTACCTATATGAAGTTTATGAAAACCTATACAATCTTTTATGTGCTCCTATACCTATAACTCACTATTGGATTTGAACCTACAAATAAATTCAAGGAAAATGATTGTGATACATAAGGGCTTTCCTAAATAAAAACTCATGATGGTGTCCTCACCTCCACAACAACCATGATGAATAAAAGAGTTTTTTCCCTATGGAGGGCAAAGGCTAATTAAATGGATAATGTTCAAATGAGAAGATAACCTTAGGTATAAAGCCCTTTCATCGATTTCTACATCAAGATGATGAGAAATGCTCAATAGAAAAGCCCGGTAAGTTTTAATGTAATAACATGACAACAATAAATGAAAAATATGAGATCATACTTAAACATGGAATTTAATAGCTTGTTGTTGAGTATGTTGATATCTCAAAATTAAAGTGTTTGGTTGATCACTTACAATTTCTTATCTTTCATAGACCTTATGATTTAAGTTCTTTATATAGGGATCACAAGGTCACTTTGAATTTAGATTTACAAATAGAGATCTATTGAAAGATCGAGATTGTATAAGAAATAAAAGAGGTTGATAGTGAAAATTATTCAAATATAGGTCTAGTTTGGATGAACTAAGGCATTTGGTGCTATGGTTGATTAAAAAGGGAGCCAAAAAAGCTCAAAACAACGTGTGGGTCCAAAACATAGGCAACAATTAAGTTGTAGGCTTAGACATAAAATTTTAGGGTAGCATAAAGGATAAATGAGATTCAAATGATCTAAGCAAATCACACTAAAGTGGGTGCCACATAGAGTGTGAATTATTAATATATACATCTTATGACACTACAGGTATCTTAGAGGGAAAAGTGATTATTCTATTACCTATAATGGTTACAAAAATTTAGTATATGGTTATGTTGATTCAAATTTTGTAAGTGATCTGGACAAAATGAAATATACTTCATGCTATGTCTTTACTCTTGCACAATGACCTATTTGTTTGATGTCAAAGCTTGAAGGAACATTCACTTTATTTGTCATTGAGGTAGAGTGTATGGTTGTATCACATGCATGTAAAGTGTTAATATGGTTATAGGGTCTATTAGTTATGTTTTATTTGTTATAAATATACTGTTATCCATTTGGCTAAAAATACAACTTATCTCAAAAGGACGAGGTATATTGAAATAAAAGATCATTTCATAAGATAACTAATTAATTGGGGTACAATAACTCTTTAGAAAGCTCATACATTCCAAAGGAGTTTGGATTATCTTGGATTGCAAAACAAAAGGAGATGAATTCACATAGGCAAATATAAGGTAAATTGTTGTCAAGGAAGATATTGTTGGATAATAACAATAATTAAAATAATAAAATATCTTATCTTAATTTATGAAAATTTTGCATTTTCCTTAAGAGATAATTCATAATTTCTTTAAATTTGTTGGTGGTTGTTATTTGGAGATTTTTTTATCTATCGTGTTGCCTTGAAGGCAAATGGAATTCTAATAGCAACTACATGAAGATTGTAATTAGTTTCTTTGAGAAAAAAGAATACTAATGATTTTCCCTATAGACATGTCATTGACATATTGTCAAGATTTTACCACATATATCCATGTCTTATATTGTATTCTATTATTCTATTTTATTATCTTCTTTAATTTTATCAAATAGTTTGTGCTTCATTATTATTTTTGTAAATTCACATTTATACTTTTGCAACACGTAATGCATATTTAGAAAATAGAACCAAAAAAATATGAAGGATACAAATATAGAACATTCAAGTTTAACCAAGTGTACCACACAAAATGATCATACTAAATTAATCTTGCCCGATTCCAAGAAACTTAAAATATTTTTTAAAAAATTAGATTAACTCATGCTAATTTTTTATATAATTTTCTTACATCCTCAAGATCCTTCTTTGAATAGGATGGTTTGTTTCTTATTTCAAGGACTTTCATGTATACTTGAACTACTTGGTTCTATTTATTATACATTATATTGGCACTTCAATAGGGACACCTAATTTTGGCACATAACTTAGTTGACTATCAATTATTAAATAGACACAATGTACAAAATGTGCATTATATAATTATTCTTAATCAATTTTTTTCTCTTTGTTGAATTTGCATTGTCTAAACTACATATTGGGCCTCCTCAAATATTTACTATGAATAAAGAGAATGGAATCATTATAATGGTAGATTTCATCTATATTGAAATAGTAGAATAGAATCATGATGGAAGCCGTCAACAAAAAAAACATTGGCATATTTTATCCAAAAGAGAAATTTAATTGATATGGATTTTTAGATCAAGACACTCACTTAGAAAAATAGGAGGGGCCAAGGAAAACATCTAAACAATCAAATTGAATTTATCTATCGAACAATTGCCTAGTTCTCACTAAAAATGTTACTCCAATTTATGATCTACAATTTTTCCAAATCACTTGCCTATCATATTCTATTTTCAACTAATCTAGGTCTATAAATATTAGGTCAATTTTAATTGTTTTCTTGTGTCTTCCTTAGTCTTGTGTGTTATTTTTATTCCTCTTCTAGTAAGTTTGTGTTAGATACACCAGAATCTCCATTCTACGTGGATATTTCTTTCCAACTCAGTTTCTTTTTCAATCAAAGATTTGTACTTATCCATTTTTTCATGCCTTCTTCCATCTCTATTGTCTCTCCTTTGTATTTGATGGTCCTTTAGACCTATCTTTATCAATATGAGTGTGCAACTCTTAACACCACTAAATGTGGTTTGAGTCTTGTGGTTCTTTCAGCACTATATTACTTCCTATGACTTTCTTCTCTTTCCCACTTTCCTATTTATATTTGTGGCCTTTTCAGAAAGATCAAATCAATGACATGTATGTTGAGATGAATAATAAATAATATACCTATTATTTATTATTTATCTCAACATACATATCATTAATTATTGTATTAAACTCTGAATGAAAGATAATAAACATCTTTGTATTGTCCTAGAGGGACTTCATATTGTCCACAAGGGACGACTTGTGTTAAATTTTATGCAAAATACTTCTAGCCAATTCTGGTCAGCCTTTACCATTGATATTGAGGATGTCTTCACACACACACAAAGGTGTGTGTGTGTGTGTGTGTGTGTGTGTATGTGTGTGTGTGTGTGTGACTTGTGGTGTGAATTATCCAAGATATAGAAGACATAACATGTCAAGGAAATTCATAGCACCAACAAATCCGAATTTGATCATTGCAACAGTCATAAACTGAATAATAATTATTCATTTCCCATACACATCAGAAGAAGATATGCAAGTGAAGATGGAAGAACATTAGGCTCAAGGTGAAGAGGAATTACTTGCTACAAAACGAATATTATTTTCTCCTTTCTTTGTTAATTTTTGTCACTCTTATTTTCAGTCTTAAAATCTATCTATAGATTGTATTTTTCCTTACATAAATCTGAATATATTAACATGGTATCAGAGCCAAGGTAGAAAAGATCTATCTCAGATTTTAGGAAAACAATCTTAAACTTTTAAGGCTTAGAAATATGGATAATCTAACCCTATATTATGCCCTATCAACTCAAAAATCAAATTGATATTCTTGGGTTATTGATAGCGGGGCTTCTAGGAATATAACTGGATTCAAAGAGAATTTAGACTCATTTATAGAAACCTATAGAGAAGAAGTCACCATAGGAGATGACACCTCTTATCCTATCATGGGATTTGGGAATTGTCTTATCCAATTGAAATATGGGATATCCCTTCAACTATACGATGTCTTATATGTCCCAAGAATAAAACAAAATCTTGTCTCCATATCAGCCCTTGAGGATAAAGACTATAGAATCACCTTTATGGAAGGGAAAGTATTGGCATGGCCTAAAAACCCAAACCTAAAACAATCCTATACTATAGAAATTCATCATGAATGTTTATACAAGCTTGATACAACCTCTCTTCAAGCTCTCTCAGTTGCATCCACTAATCCTTGTGAACTATGGCACAAGAGATTAGGTCACCTAAATTTTCAGACATTATCATCTATGTTCAAACTAGTTGTAGGTGTTCCTAACCTACCCTTAAAATATGAAGGTACCTATAAAGGTTGCACTCTAGGAAAGAATATTAAGACTACCTTTAACAACAATGAAAGTAAAACTAAATAAATCCTAGAAATCATTCACACTGACCTTTGTGGGCCCATGTTTGTACCATCCATTGGAGGATGTCTATATTATATTATATTTGTGGATGATTTGTTTAGGAAAAGATGGATATAGTTTCTCAAAAGAAAAGAATAAATTGAAGTTCTCAAGAAATTTAAAGATTTTATATCTCTAATAGAAAATCTCACCAACAAAAGGATAAAAGCTCTTAGATCAGATAATGGAGGTGAGTACACTTCTGAGGTCTTCAACACCTATTGTAAAGAAGAGGGAATTAAGAGGGAGTTTGAAGTTCCTTATAATCCCCAACAAAATGGTGTTGCAGAAAGGAAAATTAGAACCATTAGGAAAGAAAGGTATATTCTTAGGGTACAGTGATTCAGCCAAAGCATATAGAATCTACATTCTGGGTCAAAATCAAATCAAATTGAGTAGAGATGTAATATTTGAAGAAGACCTTGCTTCACAAAATCTAAGGATAATTCATGAGTATAATGATTCATCTCAATCCATTGATAAAATTCAACCTTTCGAGATTCAGAGGGAGAGAAATGAGATCACTGAAGAGGCTCCTGAACCTATAGATATCCCTTGCATTCCTAGCTCTTCCACTATCAACAAGAAGAAGCCACTTTGGGCCACAAAGATGTTGGAAGATGCAAACAACTATGCAGCTCCTCCAGGAACATTTAGGGAAAGCAAAAGACCAAAGAGATATACTAACTATATTGCATATATGAGTGATATTATAGATTCACAACCTTCATATTCTGAAGAGGCTCTCTCCCACCGGGTATGGAAAGATGTTATGATAGAAGAATATAGATCCATTATTAAGAATGATGTTTGGGGCATCGTCCCTAGACCTAAAGACAAATCTATAGTATCTTCTAAATGGATATTCAAAATAAAACATGTTGCAAAGGGAAGTATAGAAAAACATAAAGCAAGATTTGTAGCTAGAGGTTTCTCCCAAAAGGAAGGAATTGACTGTGAGGAAACCTTTGTACCTGTTGCATGTTATACATCTGTTAAAACTATAATTACCATTGCAGCATCCAAAGGATGGAAGATTCATCAAATGGATGTAAAAGTTGCTTTTCTAAATGGAGAAATAGAAGAAGTTTATTTAGAGAAAATTGGAGGATTCATTATTCATGATCAACAATCTCACGTATGTAAACTCAAGAAAGCACTATATGGGCTCAAACAAGCTCCCCGAGCTTGGTATGAAAGGATTGATCGTTATCTTCTCAGATTAGGATTCTCTAAGATTGATGCAGACCCTAATTTATATCTTAAGATTACAAATGGTGGTATGTTAATTTTAGTATTATATGTGGATGATCTTCTAATTACAAGTGAAGAATACCTCATAGAAAAGTGCAAACTAGATCTTCCAAAGGAATTTGAAATGAAGGACCTAGGACTCCTTCACTACTTCCTTGGTTTCGAAGTGTGGCAACAATCTATGGAATCATATTAAATCAAGGTAAATACACAATTGATATATTAAAAAGATTTGGCATGATGGACTGCAAACCTATGTCAACCCCAATGGAAACAAACCTTCTCAAGTTGAGAGAAGCTATGTCTAGTTTAGAATTGGCAGATCCTACTCTTTATAGACAAATTATTGGATCCTTAATGTACTTAATCAACTCTAGACCTGACATATGTTATGCTATAAATATTCTAAGTCAATTTATGATAGAACCAAAACAACTTCATATGAGTGCAGTCCAACACATTTTAAGATATCTTCGAGGAACCATAGAGTGGCTTATTATATAAAAATGAGAAATTAGAACTTCACGACTTCTCAGATTCAGATTAGGTGGGATGCTCATCAGATTGTCAGAGTACTTCAGGATGTTGTTTTAGCTTAGGTCAGCTATGATCTCTTGGCTCACAAAGAAACAAAATTGTGTTGCCCAAAGCTCTACTAAAGCTGAGTATATTGTTGCCTCCTTAGGAGCCCAAGAAGCAATTTGGTTAAGAAAACTCCTTGTAGGATTATTTGGTCAACCCATGGAACCTACAGTTATTCATTGTGATAATCAAAGTTGTATTAAACTTGCTATTAACCTCATGTTCCACAACAGATCCAAACACATTGAAATTTCATATCACTATATTAGAGACATGGTAGAAAGGAAAACTATTAAATTAAAATGTTTGTATTGAGGAACAAAGTGCAAATATTCTAACCAAACCCCTTGCTAAGAACAAAATTGAACATTTTAGAAATAAACTTGGCATGGTGAAAATATGAGTATTTTGTTATACTAACATATTCATAGATTTTCTTTAGTAGGCATTGCATATTTGATCGTTGAGGCTCTTACATATTTGAGTATTAAAGCTCTTGCATATTTGAGCATTGAGGCTCTTGCATATTCGAGCGTTGAGGCTCTTGCATTTTTGAGCGTTGAGGCTCTTGCATATTTGAGCATTGAGGCTCCCACATATTTGAGCATTGAGGCTCTTACATATTTGAGTGTTGAGGCTCCTACATATTTGCACATTGAGGCTCTTGCATATTTGAGCATTTGAGGCTCTTGCATATTTGAGCATTGAGGCTCTTACATATTTGAGCGTTGAGGCTCCTACATATTTGTGCATTAAGGCTCTTGGATATTTGAGCATTGAAGCTCTTGGACAGTTGAGCATTAGAGCGTTGAGACTTTGTGATTATACTTTACATCATGAGATATTCTTGGGACATGATATGATTGATTACATCATCTAACTACATTATGTTAATTATGAGATTTATTTTGATCTTCCCTCAAAACCAAAAGGGAGTGTTGATATTTGTGGCCTTTTCGGAAAGATCAAATCAATGACATGTATGCTGAGATGAATAATAAATAATATACCTATGTGTGTCTGAATGTGACCTCTAAATCAAGCACAAACGCAACATAGTCATTGCTCAATCATGAGATTGCGGGTATAAACATGAATTGTCCATCTCACAACATTGATTGAATCAACCTGTTGCCTCCTATGTGGACGGGGTGTATAATTACTCTCAAAACGAGAGCCAACAACCATAGACCAATCCCACAATGGAGGATCTTACAAACTATAATGATGTGCAAAACTAAAATTAAACTAAGATGAGTGCAATTAATCTATAAAGGCTTTTGAAATAGATATGAAATGCAGGTTTATTTTAGAGCACTTAAAATAAAGATGATGTTATGTTAAGAACAAATAAGAAAATTAACTCTAAAATGAGATGCAATTATACTAAAATGAGATATTATGCAATGAAAAAGCTTGAACTAAATGAGACTAAAATTTGCTATAATAAGGATCCTCTCAAAAATTGCCTCCTTTGGATGAAAAATGAGGTTCATTAAATAGAGAAGCCCGGAGAGGGAATGAAGAGGTTCTTGATTTGAAACTCCTGACTCTTCATTCCCATTTGAGACAAAAATGCCTTGAATTACTTAATTAAAGAATGGAAATTGCCACACAGGGTGACCTTTCGAATATTATGAATTATTAATTCAAAATGAGTGTCCATTCGAATAATCAAGCAATTATTAATTCTTTTTTATGGGTAATTAGCTAAAGAGGGTAGATTTAATTTAATTTAAAACACTTAGGACTTTAGAATTAAATTGATTTATCATAAGGATAATTTAGCCAATTAAGTCAAAGACTTTAGGAATTAATTTTAATATTTGATTATTGCAAATTAGGGTTTTTGCAATTGACATCAAGTCAAATTAAGTCAGGTAGGAGAGAGAAAATTGTCTAGCAAAGTAGGACTTTGAAGATATGAAATTGACGAAAATGCAACAAAATTGATTGAATTTATTAGGTGCCAATTTTGGGGTATTACATTTGCCCCTCTTTGAATTGATGTGCGAACAATGCGTTGATTCAAAGAATAGTCTGAATTGGCAGATGACGAGAATTTCCGAAGTCTAAGTTGGATTGCGAAGACAATGGCCTTAGAAAAGAACCAGAATCGAGGTCAGATTGCCCCAATACCAATTGATGAAGATGCAGATTTAGGACTGTCTCCAGAATCAGGGTTAGATTGCCCCAATATGAAGCTTAGCCCTTCGAGACTCGGGTTAGATTGCCCAGATAATGGTCTAAGAGAGATTTTGAGAGCCATCTCCAGAATGAAGCTTGACTCCCAGGAATTAAGGTTAGATTGCCCCAATACCTAAAATATTTCAAGAACCATCTCCAGAACGAAGCCTAATTCTCGAGGATCTGAGTTAGATTGCTCAGATACCTAAAAGATAGATGATAAGATAACCATATGCGAGACACTGAGATGCCCCAAGCAATGAGAATTGATGATTCAGATCAAACTGATTCAAGAATTGATTTGACAAGATTCAATGATGCAATCATCCTGCCCCCTTGGGAGCAAAATTGAAAGATACACATCAGAAGATGATTGACAGCAAGAGGTTGCAAATGAAGATAAGATCAAAGATTCAGAAGATAAAGCAAATTAAAGAAGCATCGAGAAGATGCAGAAGTAGTTTGAAGCAATCCAGAGGTCTTGCTGACCTAGTTTTACCATGGTTGACCAAATTTGAATAGAGTTGACTTTGATGAAAAGAGCAAAGATCTCGAGAACATGATGCAAAGATGAGGATCTGGCAGGAAAATGACACTAGAAGGTTAACTGCACAAGCGTCCGATCCCAAAGGGTCTCAGAAGTTAAAACGTGATTTTGAGCTATCTAGCGATGTCAAATTTTGATTTCGATCCCGAAAACTTGTGCAGCCAAGATGAACCCGAGACAAAAGATGAGAACCTTTGATGAAGAGATGACAATCAAGAGAGCACCAAACATGCAAGCCTAGAAAGTGCAAGCTTAGAATGAAAATGCAAGCTTAAAATGAGCGGATGCAAATCCTAGGACTTGGTTGTTGGACTCATCGTATTTATCATCATCGAGTTCGTTTAAGCACGGGATGATCACAAGATGCCGTATAATCCTCACTAACATTGCAATTATCAGAATATGAATATGACATAGGTCTTAGATTTGTCAGAATGAGATGTAAGCATTAAGGCACAAGAAGCCAGAATGACCTGAACACCTATTCCTTTTGATTTAGCAAGTTAACATAAGCATCAAAGCACAATTGCCAGAATGACCTAAATGATGCTTGCAAAAAACACACCAAACACGCAGGAGTTTCTTCTTTTGCCAAAGATTGCTCGCAGTGACCCTTACGTTCACTTAGCAGGATGAGCATTTACAATTTCACTTGAAGCATAAAGAAGTCACTCAAAAGACAAGGAGAAGAACCAACCTCACCAACGCATCCATATAAACAGAGTTGAGGTATGCATGGCCATCCAATACAAGATGGAGGCTCTTACAGACGGACACCCCTCTTATATGAATTCTTTGGATCATTGGAGCTAAACCAACAAGCAGAAAGCAAACAAACAAGCACTCAAAGAAAACAAAGCTCAGGATGCCTCAGAGAACCACAAATCTAGTTTTAGTTTTAGTTTACATTCATGTTTAAGCGAGTTGGATTCGATTCAAAAAGATAACATTCAAAGTCTCGATGGGATAGCGATAGTAGGCAGACAAAGTGAGAATCACTGGTGACTGTTGTGGGAGACTAAGTCTCAAGAAGATATCAGGAAGCTAATGAAGTATCGGTAGGAAACGCAGTGAGAACCACTAGTGACCGATATGAGAGAGATCCTCAAGGCGAGAAATCTCAGAGATACTAGCGAAACATCAGCAGGCAGATGTAGTGAGAACCACTGGTGACTGATGTAAGGGAGAGATCCTCAAAGAGAGAGGTCGAACGAGAGCTAGGTATCAGTAGGCAGGAACAGTGGGAACCACTAGCGACCGATACATGAGAGATACTCAAGGAGAGAAATCTCAGAGTAGCTAGGCATCAGCTAGCAGACATAGCAAGAATCGCTAGTGACTGATGCTCGAAAAGAGTTTCTGAAAGTGATAGGACAATGCCCCCTAGACCAGGCGAGTGCCCCCAAGTGTCAACCAGTTCCAATCTATGAAGAGTTGAGCAAAATCTCGAAGACAAATGAAGGAAAGTGCATGAGCTAGCAAACCAAAGCAGGAAACAAACTAAAGTAGGAAACAAAGGATGCAAACTAAAAGTAGGAAAGCAAACTAAGGCAGGAAAGAAAAGAGACTAAAGCGGGAAACTAAGAGCCAAGCGATGCTGAGATGAGATATAGCTTCAGAAAACAAGAGGCACTTGTTTACCAGGTTTTCACCATCTTGGCAGAGATTCTATTTTTGCTACCATGATGCTTGTTTACCAGGTTTTCATCAATGGCACATTTTTTCTTTTTCAATTTTTTTTTTCATTTTTTTGTATTTTTTTCAAATTTTCTATTTTTTTTTAGTATTATCAAGGCGTCTGTTTACCAGGTTTTCACCAGGATAATAGATACATCAAAGGGCCTGTTTGCTAGGTTTTCACTAAGATGATCATTTTTTTTAGGACATTTTGCATTTTTTAGGATTTTTGAGAATATATCAATTTTTTGGATTTTTTCAGGACCAATGAGTATGTACATGAGCACATAGAGAATGTCAACTGTAGAACTTCTTCAGATGAAGAGCATTGATTGGCTCTTTGAGTTTCTCTCCTTCAGTGGTGATCTCTGGAAACACAGTCACTTGTAGTAGTAATCAGCAGAATCAAAACCAGATGTTGTAGCAGTAACAGGAGAGCCAACCAGTAGTGTCCAACTGTCAAGAGATCCATAGTCAAGGAAAGATCATTTAAGTGAAACCCACAAACATCCTCATGGACACATCTTAACACTTTGTTGGATTTCCCACGCTCTAAACGCTTAGGAAGAGTACGTTCTAGATTTCTCTTAATCACATCATTAACAATAAGGAGATACTGATATGCACTTTGGGAAAAGGCAAGATGGAGTGGAGAGGGTAAAGTATGAGAGGCAAGGGTGATGGAATGGAGGGAAGTATGAGAATTTTGGAAGCTCGAATGACAACTTTGATTTTTCCTTTCTTTGGAATCCACATAGCTTTTGAATTTGTTCTTCTTTACTTTGAGGTGCTTTTGATGACAATGCCTGTAGAATGGATTCTGAGATCCATTTTTTATTTTATTTTTTGGCTTTTGATTGTCTTCTTCTTTTTTAGGAGCTTTGCGGTCTTTTGAACACCTCTTTTGCTTTCCTTTCTTCGTAGTCACATGTCGATTAGATGGGACATGGTGAACTTGAGATATAAGTGGATTCTTGTTATTTTTGTTTTTATGTTGCACATCCAAGTTACTTCCAAAAGACTCAGGAATGGTGGATGAAAGAAGCTTATATGACTGGTTCAGGTGGAGAAGTGGAAATGGAAGTGGACGAGCCACTTTTCTGGGAGATGAAGGGAGAAGAGAAGTCGATGGGATGAGCTCAAGTGCAAATATATCAGTATCATCCTCATCATTCATGAATGCATCAAATAGATCAAGAAAGTAATCTTCCATAGAACATTTTCGATTGCGAGTCATCTTAGAAGAGTCAGATAAGTTTGGAGGAATATTATGTGAGCCTAACCAAGATAACCTATTCCAAGAGTTAGGTCCCCTTTCAGGTGGTAAGAGTGCACGAACAAGAACCATTTTAATTCTGGATCTACCAATATTCAATGAAGTTGTAACACAATGGGGTCTTACATACCCATGATTTTTTCGAGCAATAGGAGTATAGCTTGGAGTAGATGGCCTAGGAGCCATAGGAATGATCTCCATAGGAGGATGGAAAGGATCATCCTCAGTTTCTTGATCTGGAGGATTAGAACTTTCTTCTCTTTCAGAGTTGGTAGGAGCAGCATATTTGTGTATAGCATCAACTGGTATCTTTGTAGTAGCATCTGACATGTAATTAGCTAGAGATATAGTAGGTGGTAGATTTTCTTCATCACTATCCTCTATCACAAGAAGTGTTTCTTCAACAAACAGATCTTGTTTAGTAGCAAAAATAGTGGAACAATCTAGAATAGGTATACCCTGAGGCATACCCGAGATAAGGGAGACGTTAGACAATTGCCCCCAATCAGTATGTGTACCATTAGAGTCAGTAGTAGTAGGAGTCTGTTCAGTAGAATGGATAAAACTCTCCTGGTGAGAACCAGGATCATGTTCTTGAGATAGATAGTCAGAATCAGAATGTTGAATATTCAAGAGCCCTTCATGTGTCATAGGCTGGATTTTTATGTCTCCATTATCTGAATCCTTGCATGACTGAAAGTTGCAGCTAGGTTGGTCAAGTTCATGGCCCTCATAGCCAATACCAAATCTGTCTTCAGAGGGTCTCTCACAAGAATGCAGAGATGTGGGGAGAGCTGTCAGTAACAAGATGGACTCAATCTGATATTCCCCCATGCCAATATCTTTGATCTTTAGGGGTTTTTCTATTTCTTTTAGCTTAGCATCATAGAACTCAGTGGACTCTCTATTGGCAGGAACAAAGTTGTATGTCATTTGGGTAAGAATCTTAGCAGAGCAAGTATTTAGGCCAGCATTATTGTCAATGAGGACGCGGTGAACACGCTCGGGACCTTCCATAACTTCAATGTGCTAGGGAGCATCATGCAGATGGCTTGGAGAGTGATCATCTTCTTTAGAGAAGGACAAATAATGAGGTGAGGTCAAATGACCCACCATAGATTGAAACTGGTCAAGATTGAGATCTTTGGGGACATTTGCCTTAGTGAGGGCTTTATCCATAGATATTTTTGGTTTGGATGTCGAAGGTTCGGGACCTTTGAGAATGATCTTCGCACGAGATCAAGTGATAGCATTCGCACAAGCTGGAGACTGAGCGAAGTTATAAGAGGGAGGCATAGGACCTCGCAAGACAAATGGAGCTTTGGGTTTAGGGGCATCTTCGCTCCCTGGAGCAGCAGCCATGTCACAGTATTCAACATCAACAGGTTCAATCTCATTCATGACAATGTCACTAGTATCATATGTATAGTTGACCACATCATTGGTACCTTTAGACTTGGATAATTCACTTTTCCTATGAGGAGAAAAGGGGTCTTTGAATGTCTGATGATCTGAATTCTTGTTATGGTTATGCACCAAAGTCCTATAAACCACATCAAGAGGTTCTCCCAAGGAAGTGGAGTTACGCTTGGGTTGAGAGATCCAAGGTTTGTTTCTAGTGAATCTTGAAGGTGGTTGAGCTTTTGTTGCAGCCTTCTCAGTGGCTTTGACCGTTTGTATGCTAGAGTTGAGATTAAAGACAAACTTTAAGGGTTTTGGCATCACATTGTCAACAACCCTGTCATTCATAACATCTAAGTTTTTGTTGACAATCTTATCCTTATCCCTATTCGAGGGAGAAGGTCGTTGCTTGTTGTCTTTATTCAAAGTCAATCCTCCCTTCTTGACCATAAATGCTTCTATCCTCACAACTCACCTAATCATATTGTCAAAAGTGAGGGGATCTTGTAATCGTACTTGGTATCCAAAATCTAGGACAAGATTGCCCAAGAAGATATCGAGCTTTTCAGACTTGGGTAATTCATGTGGATACTTCATGCATAGTTGTCTCCATCTCTGGAGAAATGTTAGGAGAGGCTCCCCTTGTCGCTATTTCAAATTGCAAAGGTTCTGGATGTTGACCGGATATTGAATATTGTGGGATTGATCATAACTCTTGTCATTTCGAGACTGACCATGACCTTGGTCATTTGGAGATTGCTTATGACTATCGCTGAATTTACCTCCCCCTAGGAAGTGGAATGGATCTCCCATCTTGTTGGTAGTATTCTAAGAGATCGTGAAAGAGTCGATAGGTTCGAAAGGATCAATAGGTTCAATTTTAGAAAGTGACCCTTTAGAGTCTTGCTGGTGTTCAAACAACGGGTTATAATATTCTTGAAATAATAAGTCAGACTGTATCTGAAACAATGGATTATACTCTTGGAATGAGGAGGAATGTGAGGATCCCTCACAATGCTCAAATTTCATAACAGATTCGGGATGACCTATTTCTTGATTAGGAGATTCGCTTCTACCTTGACCAGTATTCTGAATGGGATAAGTCTTGCCAGTTCGAGTCATGATAGTCATAGACGAAGATGTAATGAGCAAAGATTTGGGATAATGCTAGACTCTGTCTCTAATGGTAGCGAAAGGAGATAAATGGCTAGAACAGCCAAGATGCAAGGTGAACCTGGTATGAATTGTCAAAAAGAGATGGCTAGAACAGCCGAGATACGACAATCGCAATGCAAGGTACAAGAGCATATAAAAGACAAGATAAATGGATGAGACAACACAAGTCAAAGCAAAGATCTATCGATTCTTAGTTTGAGACACCTAGTTTCTGAAGGTAAACAACAGGGAAGAAGAAAAATAGACCTCAGACAAAAGGAAGATTGGATAAAAGGTCCAATAGTCAACAGCAATTTGCTCTTTGTTTTTTAAAACTGGGCTACAGTTTCACGCGAGGAAGTAACAGTCCATGCGAGATAACACCAGTCTTCATGCGAGGAAGTACCAGGCTGCGCGAGAGAACACAGTCTCACGCGAGAAAGTACACTGAGAAGTAAAGCTTTGCGCGAGAAAAGTGCAAAATCTAACAATCGGACATAGTTTTCGAGGTTACAGTTGAATTTTGAGGTACAGTCTGAGCTGATGTCTGATAGAAAATCCAATTTTTTGACAAGTTTGCAAAATAGTTTAATCAGGAAGCTCATTTTGAGGAGTTCAAGCATTTGTTTAAAGACACAAAGGTTCAAATCAAGTAGTTATGATACAAGAAGCAGTCGTTAACAGACCTATCAAGGACAAAGCAACTTGATAGCATCAGGGGAGTCTTTGTTTGATAATGATTGGACAATGTTCAAGACTCAATAACAAACACATAGCTTAGTCCTATAAAAAAATGGTGAGAAGACAAAACCTTTGCCCCATTTCTTATGCGCATACGTGCACCTCACACAGCCGTGTCACCCCCTAGAGGGCGCCCGTGTTTTTGGTGTTTCCAAGGACTCAATAGTGTACGTTCAAAGGTTACCCTTGTAGCAGGGGCTAGTGTCACAATCACCTCCAAACGTCCAGGTGTATGCCCATGATGGGAATCTACGAGACAGATTCTTCCCCCTCCCTGCGCAAAGATTATGACTCCTTCGGGAGGTGAACCGGGTAGGCCACTAGCTACGACAAGTTCTTAGTAGGCTTCTGTTCACACTAACCTTCGGTGCCCCCGATATAGGGTTGAGGCCTCGCAGCCACACCAACACCCGAAAGTCGTACACCCCCGCAAGAAGGGCTCAGAGTGGCGCCACTTAGTACAATAGACAAAGCCTTCTCAAGATGATAGTCAAAGTCTTGAGAAGGAAGCTAACATGGTTTTGGAGTCTTTAGACTCAACAAAATGTTCTTTATTAGAGTGAGGTGGAATCACCAGCGATAGGTGCGTACTCACTTGGGTCCTTCCCAGAGGTTCAATACCGGCAAGCCCTCTAAAGGTGACACTGGACTTGGTTTAGATTCGGGGGTCTGATTTTCTGGTTCTCCCAAAGGGAGAAGAGCATACTTCTCTATCCTGTTTCCTCACCCAAACACATCAAGAAGATTCATCACTGAGTTAGTTTCACTTCACCAAATCTACACGCTTTTGGGTTTTTGGTTCTCTCTCAAGAAGAGAAGAGCATAATCCCTTGGCGAATAGAAGTGCTAAAGATTCACTACCTTTCTCCCCTTCCCCAAGAATTCATCATATTAGTAAGATCATTAGAATTCTGGGTTCATTCATGGTCATCACCTCCATGTAATGAAGAGCCAAAATTCCTACTCACTATCGAAATTCCTAAGAAATTTTAACAGAGCCCTATTTATAATATGTGAATAAAAGCAAGAAACAAACACAACATTTTAGCAAGTCTTCAACTATCATCCTGCAATCAAACCATTAGCATCTTTTATGTTCTTGGTGCTTTGACATGCATTCTTTTAAGCAAATATTTCAAGCAATGAGAGCACCTACAAGCTCAACTTGTTAGCTCCACAATGGTTAGCACATCAAAAATCAGATAATCTGCAAGTAAAATAGCTAATCAAATGAAAAAATTTGAAAATGAAACTAACATGGTTGGATCAGGCTCGGAAAGAGCTTTCCAACGATATATCACACTTAAATTTTCGATACCGTATGTGAAAATTTCTCATTGAACTGGAGAAGCTTATGAAACCATTCGGCATAATCAATTTCTCATTGAACTGGAGAAGCTTCTTAAAGCTAGTTTCATAAGAGTGATTGATTATGCCAAATGAATTTCCAACATTGTTCCAGTCTGGAAATCCAAAATGTGTGTTTGAATGTGACCTCTAAATCAGGCACAAATGCAACATAGTCATTGCTCAATCATGAGATTGCGAGTATAAACATGAATTGTCCATCTCACAACATTGATTGAATTGACATGTTGCCTCCTATGTGGATGGGGTGTATAATTACTCTCAGAACAAGAGCCAACAACCATAGACCAATCCCACAATGGAGGATTTTAAAAACTATAATGATGTGCAAAACTGAAATTAAACTAAGATGAGTGCAATTAATCTATAAAGGCTTTTGAAATAGATATGAAATGCAGGTTTATTTTAGAGCACTTAAAATAAAGATGATGTTATGCTAAGAACAAATAAGAAAATTAACTCTAAAATGAGATGCAATTATACTAAAATGAGATATTATGCAATGAAAAAGCTTGAACTAAATAAGACTAAAATTCACTATAATAAGGATCCTCTCAAAAATTGCCTCCTTTGGATGAAAAATGAGGTTCATTAAGTAGAGAAGCTCGGAGAGGGAATGAAGAGGTTCTTGATTTGAAACTCTTGACTCTTCATTCCCATTTGAGACAAAAATGCCTTGAATTACTTAATTAAAGAATGGAAATTGCCACACAGGGTGACCTTTCGAATATTATGAATTATTAATTCAAAATGAGTGTCCATTCAAATAATCAAGCTATTATTAATTCATTTTTATGGGTAATTAGCTAAAGAGGGTAGATTTAATTTAATTTAAAGCACTTAGGACTTTAGAATTAAATTGATTTATCATAAGGATAATTTAGCCAATTACGTCAAAGATTTTAAGAATTAATTTTAATATTTGATTATTGCAAATTTGGGTTTTTGCAATTGACATCAAGTCAAATTAAGTTAGGTAGGAGAGAGAAAATTGTCTAGCAAAGTAGGACTTTGAAGATATGAAATTGACGAAAATGCACCAAAATTGATTGAATTTATTAGGTGTCAATTTTGGGGTATTACAATACCTAGTATTTATTATTTATCTCAACATACATCTCATTAGTTATTGTATTAAACTCTGAATGAAAAATACTAAACATCTTTGCATTGTCCTAGAGGGATGACTTCATATTGTCCACAAGTGACGACTTGTGTTCAATTTTATGTGAAATACTTCTAGTTGATTTTGGTCGGCCTTTACCATTGATATTGAGGATGTCTTCACACACACACACACACACACACACACACACATATGTGCATGTGTGTGTGTGTGTGTGACTTGTGGTGCGAATTATCCAAGATATAGAAGACATAACATGTCAAGGAAATTTGCACCACCAACAAATCCAAATTTTATCATTGCATTAGTCATAACCTGAATAATAATTATTCATTTCTCATACACATCAGAAGGAGATATACAGCTAAAGATGGAAGAACATTAGGCTCAAGGTGAAGAGGAATTACTTGCTACAAAATGAGTATTATTTTCTCCTTTCTTTGTTAATTTTTGTCACACTTATTTTCAATCTTAAAAGCTATCTATAGATTGTATTTTAACTTACATAAATCTGAATATATTAACATTTCCTACCATGTGTCATAATGTCATTAATAGTGTGTTTTGGCACCATAACTTCTCTAGGAAAACTTTTCTAGCCCAAGATCATTGGTCAAATTTGAGAATATGGATTTACATTTTAGTTGATTGGTTAATAATGTAGTGGATATAAAGAGTGAAGGCATTCATTTAGGGATTATCAACAAATTATTCACACAAAACTGTATCTGGAAATTGTTTTAAGCAATTGTGTTCAAGCATAAAGAGTAGAGGATGAAACCCACTTGGTTAGAAAGTGATTTTATTTAGAGATAACATTAAAGCTTAATTGATTGTACATGATTGATTTACTATTTACAATAGGTTTGAACATAAAAAATGTATGTTGTTATCATTTGTGAAATTGCAAACCATTTGAATTTAATTCTCTATTTATATTTAGAGAAAGATCAAGAGATATTAATGCTAGTTTTGTTTGATCATCAAAATTTTCATAATAAGAATAATGTTGTTTATGTAGCAATTAAATCTGAGTTTGCACAATTTGGTATAAATATTGAAACCCAATATTGGTTCCCTACAAATTTAGTATTTATGAGAGACTTAAAAATCATTTTTGCATATCTTTTAATTAGGGACATTATAGTGGTAGCAAGGTTGTTGATTTTGTTAACGTATGTTTTAAGAGTATTTTTTTCCTATGGAATTTTATGCAGCTTAGTGATAGACAAACCATGTATAATACGAGGGACATCAAAAAATAAAGTCAATCTTCAAAAACTCTAAAGACATTCTCTTTCGGAATTTATTGTAGAGCATAGTGGTTTGTTGAAAAGAGAGAGAATAGTGAATATGGATGACAAACTTGATTATTAGTATAAAAGGAAATTTGATTTGATGATTGATATGTTGTTGTAGTTACTTCATGAGATGGACAATAATATGAATATGCCTAACATGGTAAACGAAGCACTTCTAGGGTTAATAATTTAGATTCTACTTAGAACATCCAAAAGACTATCATTGTTCGGATTAAAGGACTTACATTACCTACCTTTCCTAGAAGAGAGGAAGAGTTTATACAAATTGAAGCTCAAAATTGATTGATTGGTGATATTAGGCCTTTTCATACAAAGTAAAAAGCTATCCCAAAGGAGATCAATGTGACATGCCACGTTTTATGAACACGAAGTCTTGAAATGGTCTCCAACTTGAGCCTAGATTACAAATTTTAGAGAGACATCCAAAAATCTATGAGGAATTTGATCTATCTCCCTACGATGGATCTAATAGATGCACAACTTATACATGGGTAAAAAATCCAAATACATATCTATCTCTTAGGCTTTTTATAATAGAAAATGTAATTGAATTTTCTGTGGTGTATGCGAATGGTACTACACAAGTGATGGTTTCACAAACTGATAAATTGAGACTATGGATTCATTAGCTCATATGGTGAATTCTAAAAATTACTAATTGAGAGATTTGGCCAAAAGGTTTCTAATATCTACCTTACAGAATTTACTCAGCTTTAGTAGTAAAGTTAGGTGAATAATTATGTTTTAGAATTCTAGAATTTTTCTTTTATGTTGCTAGATATCACAAAGAGAAGGTTGTCCATGCTCTCCATAGAAGGGTTGAATAAATTTTTCAAGGGATTGGTTAAAGAATTTGAACCACCTTCCTTACAAGAGGCAACCAACAAAGCTTTGGTGTTTGATATTTCCATGTTAAAGAATAAGTTTTAGACCAAGTCTTTCCTTAAAAAGAAAACTTTCATAAAAATATACAACAAACTAAAAACCATATAGCACTACCAAATATGGATGTAAGGAATAAGTTGCGAAGAAGGTATATTTTTGTTGAAAGGAGCCATCATCACTTGGACATTAGTACCTTGAGGAAGAACTCGTGCAATACACTAATGTAAGATCTAAAGATGAATCCAAAAATGAAGAACCTAAACCACATAGTAAAGAAGAACCCAAACTCAAAATTGACGAAAAAGAAAAATCAAAAGTGGAAGCACAAATCTTTAGAGGTACTCTCACTAAATACTCTAGTACTCCAACATACTATGCTTTTTCAATCTATTAGATATTGTGAGAAAACGAAATCATTGTACCAATTGGCAATGGTGCTATTCATAATTTTATATATGTAGGATTGATGGGCAAAGAGAGGTTAGGAAACAAAGGACTTCAAAAGGTTCAAGATAATGTTGGTTGATGGTTTTAGTATATAATGCAATAAAAAGATCTCTCAATCATAAACTAATTTGGAAGGTTATGATATGAAGAATGCTTTCTATGTTATTAGCATAAGGAACTCAAATATGATTCTAGGTATCGAATGGTTGCACTCATTCAATGAGGTCACACAAAGATTCTAGACCATGGAACTTCAATTTCAATTTGAATGGAAAGAAATGGTATTTCAAAGAATGATGAATAAAGCACCAAGGATTAACTCTACTAAAAGAATGGAGAATATTTTTTCATAGACAAACAATCAAGCAACCCAATGTCTGGTGGCTATGACAAACTCCTCAAAAGGTAAGAAAGCATACCATATGTATTTGAAAAATACCTTTAACAAGAACAATAAAGTATTTTTTAACATTCCCTTAGGGTGATTACCAAATAAAGGTTGTGAACATGTCATTGAGTTGGAGGAAGGCACTAAATACATCATTACTACTCTCTAACATCATCTTAGGAGGCATAAGGAGGAGATTTAAAAGGCAATAAAGAAACTCTAAGATAGAGAACACATCAAATCCAATTTGAGTCCTTTTTTTTTCATTTGTAACAGTCATGAAGGAGGATGACACAATAAGGATGTGCATCAAATACAAATAAATAAGTAAATAAGATATAAATCAACATTGATAGCCAATCCCTATGATTAATTAATTAAATATAAAAGTTTCATGGAGTAGTTTTTTTTTTAACATAGATCTTAGATTCAACTATTGTTAGATATAAATCCAAGAGGAGAATAGTAGTGTCATTATTAACACTGCAATTGTTTTTGTCATATCATCCAATTTAACAAATGCCCTCACAATCTTCTAATCATACATAAACCAAAAATTTTGCAATCCATTGAGAAAACTTCCCCCATCTTTGATGGCATTATTATCTACACCAAAATTTGGGAGAAGCATTTACAACGTATTAATAAGGTGTTAGGGACTTTGGAAGCACATTCTTTTGCAAATAAGTCAAAATGTGACCTCACCGTGATCGAGATTCTATATTTGGAGCACCATCAATGCAAAGGGTGTAGGTAGATATGGAGAAAATCAAAGCAATTCTAGATTGACCTTGCCTAAAAACTCTAAAATAGTTGTGCATATTCTTCAACCTTTATAGCTACCATAGAAGTTTCATTAAGAAGTTCTCTCAATTAGCTACCCTCTTAAAATAATTTAACAAATAAGAAGTTTTTGTGTGGAAAAAATTTGTACATCAAGAATTTGACAAATTGAAGATATTGAGCTTGAGTCTAAAGTTAGCTATCCTTATTGTTTCCCTCCCTTTATGTTTTAGAATGAGATGCATCAAGAAAAGGGATTGGAGCAGTGCTTATGTAAAATAAGCATGCAATTGTATTCAATAGTCAAAAACTCAACATAGTGGAAAGGTGAGTCTCCATATATGTAGGGAAGTGTTTCAGGGATTAATCAAATTCAGGCAATACTTGGTAATTGGTTGATTTATGATCAAGACTAATAGGGCTTTGCCTCTCAACCCTACTAATCAATTAGTACAAAATGTGAAAAATCATTAAACCAATATTATCAAAATTTATTAAACAATTCTTATTAATTATTATCATTAACTCATTTTAATTTATGTAATAAGCTATTAAGTGTATAAATTTTTTATTAAAATTTCAAGAATCAGTTGTATTATAATTTTTTAATTATTTATCTTAAGAAATTTGATTCACATTTCATAAAATTACAACTTTCCAATAGTCCCTAAAACCCTTTTAGGAGACGTTTCTAAAAAGACAACATATGTAAAGAATCAAGAAAGAGGTTTTATATAAAAAAAAACTTAATTAGAACATTTTGCTTATTACTATTGAGTTTACATGAAAAGGTCAAAGCAATGTTTTCAATGATTGGCCTCTTCCATTGGCTACCTTTTAATTCCTTCCGATTGAGATCGTATGGTTCGTCCTCTACTTATTAGAATCGCAATGGATGAAAAACAGTTCAATCCAATATTTCACTATCTGCATTAATAAATGTAATTGAAACAGGCGTTATTCAGATAGCATATTTTCTAAAGGAGCATTTATTTGGTAGTAGTGCCTCAGAATGTCAAAACCATTTCATTGGATAGTATTATCCTCGTAGGCAATCAATGGATTGCTTGTGCCTGAAGCTTCAAAAAGGTAAATTGCAAGCATAATCAAGGATCATGAGGAAAGAGGACAGACACTCTTCAAACCTCATATCTCTGCTTCATCTCCATGGCAACTCAACATTTTCTTGAAGGGAAGTGGCACTTATCTCACTGTTAAATAAATGATCAATACGTTCTATTGAGTATCGTAGATGAATAAAAGAACAATATCTGAAAAGCTTCATATAATATGGAAAATTAAGCTTTTGTTGTTGTGCGTAGCTAAAACATGCTCTAACTGAACGCTTTAGCTCCTTTGTAATTTCATGTTCTTGAATTGTAATGTCCCCTTCTCCGTGCTAGGCCATTTTGGCGCCCGTTTAGTCTATCTCCCCATCCGGATGGGCTAACACCTTTTAGAGGATGTCAGTCAGTCACAGGCTTCAGTGGGTGAATATTTAATTATTTGGGATCCCTTTTCTATAGTTAAATCGCTTTATTTTATAAAGTGAGGTTATAAAAGTCACTTTATGTCTTAAGTCGCTTTATATTAAAAGTAAAAGTGACTTTAAGCAAGCATACTTTATCCCACATTGCTTACTTTTCCATGTCTTCCCTCACTTCGAGGTTATAAAAGCGTAAAGTACACCTTGGGATTAGCAGCGTGGAATTTATAAACAAAAGATAAAAAATCAAGTTGGTCACGTGACTAGTTTTATTTCCGAGGACGCAAGCCCTTTGGAAATCTCGAGAGGTTGGACATAGCCCCAACATCTGAAGTGGTGGAATCACACAGATTTCATCTCAAAGCATAATACATTGGTAAGGAGGAAAAGCTTCATACTCAACATTGTCATTTTTAAGAAGTCAGCTGGCATGCATTCGAGTCCCTGTTGTTGATATCACAGTGATAAAAAGACCCGAATAGTAGCATTGATCGAGTGTATTGGCAAGAGGTTTGTTTGGTGAAACGCATGAACCAAGAGACTATGTTTTCCCAACATTTTTAGAAGGCTTTATACGCATTGAGAGGGCTTGATTCTTTCGTTTTACATTTGGTCGCGTGGGTTATATATTCAGGACTGTTGTCTTCAACACCAACCGATATCCTTGTTGAACAATGAGTTGGTGTGTGGAGCTTGGTGATCATTACAGACAGAACTCTCATTTTAATGTGGCCATCACGTACAGTTGGGTTGCGCAGCTCTGGTGATAGGAAGTGTGTTCCTATGTGTTGGCTTGCATAGTATACGGGTGTGCAGTGAAAGACCGTCGGCTCTCCATTGTGAACGTTGACAGAAAGGGACCCCGATTAGTAAGGAAAGACTCACGCAAGCTCTTTGACTGGCTTCTACTCGCGTGGCTCTATTGGCTCGGGTTACCTAGTCACGCGACTGTTGGGAATCACGTTGGACTTAGTCGGACACCCAATCTACACATGAGGTGTCGCTTAATGAGGAGAAAATGGCTTGTACACGGTTGGTATTTATTTCATTAGTCTGCAGTTGTATTGGCATTTTGAAATATCAAAGGAATTTGTTACTCGATCAATAACCATTGGCTACCATTATTCAAAATTTTGTTCTTTGCCTGGGTTATATTACTTCATGTTTGAAAATATTTATATGTTGAATAGTTGTTTGAAAAGAACACATTCCGAACAAACTAAACACGCAACTGAACCACAATAGTCTTGTAATAAAATCTCTATGAGGAAACTATACACGGGTCATTACATATCGAACAAGAAAGATACATGCATGTTTTGAAAACAAACAAGGCAGCACTAGTAAACTGTTTTGAACACCTACAGCCACAGTGGATCAGAAATACATAGCAAACAGAGTTAGGATACTACAGTGGTATCAGAGCCTTCAGTCTTGCCAGCCTAGTGGGCTAGTTTTCAGTTTGTAGCAATGTTGAGTAGGCATGCATAGCAGGCACAGATAGTACAACTTTAGACATAACAGAGTTAAACAGGGACAGCTAGAGTCTTCAGTATAGGTTGATATAGAGGATAGTCATATCGAGGAAGACGAGGAGATTGTATTTGAATAGGGCACTCGGGGTACAGGCATGGTTGAGGATACAGTTAGAGAGGCCAGGGAGACACTAAGGGTAATACGTGATGGACAAGATCGCATTGCTGATGTATTACATCATCTTATAGGGGTTATTCAGCATTTGACAGTAGCACCCAAGAGACCCCGGAGCCATCACAGCAATGGAAGCAGTATAGTAGGATCACCTAGAGTAGCCAGAGAGCCCACTCATACTTCAGATAGGTCACTTATGCCTACCTTCATAGAAAATAATGCAAAGGAAGAGGTAGCACAACCTGAGGCAATAGTCATTCTTCCTAACAATGTTTTGGTCATGCACGATGAATGGGATATACTACCAGATCGGGTCAAAGCTGATTTGACCTTTGTCCAATATATGGCTCAGAAGAGAGAATTTGGCAAGGCTCAACGGGATAGAAGACCCAAGGGTCAGAACAGGGATTTAAAGCATGCAATGAATAAATTAGCCCTTCCTACATTTGATAGCAGCGGTAAGACATCTGTGAGAGCTTGGATTCACAAGCTAGACACCTTTCTAACCCTCAAACCCATCTCAGAAACGGAATCAATTAAGTTTGCAACCATACATTTGGAGGGAGCAACATATGAATGGTGGCATCATGGCCTTGTCAGCCAAGATCATGGGCTGATTACATCTTATGAGATTTTCAGCACGAAATTGATTACCCATTTTGACAAGAAAGACATTGAGATTTACTACAGGGAGTTAGCCCAGCTGAGACAGAGTGGGTCTTTGGACCACTACATTGATGAGTTTCAAAAGATCTCCATCATGGTTCCTGATATGTCCGAGAAGAGGAAAGTGATGTTTATTGACGGCCTAGATGATAGGTTCAGGGGATTGGTCAGGGTCCTCAAGCCGAGTATGTTGGATGACAATATTAAGTTAGCACATGATTTGGTTCACCCTCTTCCATTTTGCAACCACCTAAGAAAACTTTTAAGGGATCCTCTTCATTCCAAAAGAATAAAATCAGAATAAGAGTATACCTCCTGAACTAGATTTCGAGACAAGGAATGAATTAAGAAGAAAGAAATCATGCTTCACATGTAGAGAGCCTTGGACTCTAGACCACAAGTGCTTTGGAAAAGGCAAGATATATTACATTGAGGTGGTTTCCAATGGTGAATGCGAGCAGCAAGAGGGCAGTGATGTTGAGGACAGTGATGAGGAGGCTCAAGAAAAGCGATCGGCAGAGGGGAAGAAGAGGGAAGCCCCCCATGAGCAGCCTCCTATTACTTTAGCAGCTCTTTTAGGTTTTCCCACATGTCACCCATTCCGTCTAAAGGGAGTGGTTAGAGGACATCGAATCATTTGCCTCCTAAACACAGGGGCTACCGATAATTTTATCAGCACGGGTATGGTTTCCAGGAGAGGATTTCAAGTAGACAGCATTTGAGTTTGAGGTAAAGGTTGTTGGGGAGATTTGTTGAGCTGTACAGGGAAGATTTCAAAACTCCCGATTCACTTTGGGGATTATCTTCTAGAGGCTGATTTCTATGTCATTGACTTGGATAGTCTTGATGCCATTTTGGGCATGCAATGGTTACAAACCCTAGGGAGATACACTATTGATCATAAGTTGAAACAGTTGGAGTTTATGCAAGGTGATCAACTGATTGTACTTAACGCCATGCCAGATGGCGAATCTCGGTTGGTTTCGGCTCACAGGATGGAGGCTATCATGAGGCACAGCGATATGGAGTCGACAGCCCAATGTTTCATATCCTCTAAACCCACACCAGATCCAGGGCGACAGGTTCACACTGATATTTAGGATGTGTTTGATAAGCACAAACAAGTTTTTGAGAACATCCCTCCAGGTCTACCTCCAGACAGAGGCTTTGAGCACATCATTAAGTTGGAGGAGGGCACCAAGCCCGTGATCATTACCCCTTATCGTCATCCCAATCACTATAAGGAATAAATTGAGAAGATGATTAAGGAGCTTTTAGATATGGGGCACATCAGACCCAACTCCAGCCCCTTTGCTTCTTCAGTGGTTTTGGTGAAGAAGGATGGTACTCTTCGCATGTGTATTGATTACCGTGCACTGAATAAGAGGACCATCAAGAATAGGTATCTCATCCCCCGGATTGATAAGCTGTTAGATGAGCAGCATGGGGCAGTATAGTTTTCGAAGATAGATCTTTGATCGGGGTACCATCAGATACATGTCCGAGAGGAGGATGTTCATAAGACAACACTCAAATGTCACTACGGGTACTATGAGTTTCTAGTGATGCCATTTGGGCTCACTAACGCACCTGCTACATTTCAGTCTTGTATGAATCACATATTCAAAATGTTAGCTTGTGGTGACTAATCAGGAAAGTACTATCCAGGAAAGTACTATACATTTTTCCTCCCGACCTCGCCGGGGTTTGGGGCCGGACCGGGCCCCGAGCGGAGGTTTGGGGGCGGCAGCCCCCAAGAGCAGGGGTTCGGGGGCGCAGCCCCCGAGGAAAATTTTTTTGAGGCCGACTACTTTTTCGGCCATTTGGGCCGACTACTTATAACTCATTCTAACCCTAAAGCGGAAAAAATATTGTATAATATGGCTTAGGGTTAGGGATTTTTATGATGTATGATTTTAGTACTTGCAGCAGAATTGGGCTGTAAGGGATTACGGATTGTAATCAGGTTGTAATCACTGGATAATAATAATATTGGACTCGCTGTTGGTGGACGTAGCCCAGGGATTGGGTGAACCACGTTAAATCTGTGTGTCTTGTGTTCTATTCTGTGTGATTTATTATTTTCTGATATTAGTTATATTTGCACATAATTGTTATTTTTGCCTTGTTAATCCTAACAAGTGGTATCAGAGCGAGGTTATTTCGTTTGTTCTTTCATCTATTCTCTGAAGCAAGTCTCACGAGTTAGTGGGAGAGTCTCTTGATTAAGTGGGAGAAATGGCAGACGAGGGTAGGCTGAAGGTTGATAAGTTTAATGGGCAGAACTTCCAGTTATGGAAGATGCAAATGGAGGATTATCTCTATCAGAAGGATCTATGGCGGCCATTAGAGGGAGTAGCCAAGAAAGAGCAATCAATGTCTCAGGAGGATTGAGATATTTTGGATGGGAAGGCACTGGGGAGTATTCGTCTATGCCTGGCACAATCGGTGGCATTCAATATTACTGAAGCAAAGACAGCTAAAGATCTGATGGAAACCCTAGCGAAGTTGTATGAAAAGCCTTCAGCTTCAAACAAGGTATTTCTTATGAAGCGTTTATTTAATATGAAAATGGTAGAAGGTGGATCAGTTACTGATCATTTGAATGAGTTTAATACAGTTACAAGTCAATTAACCTCAGTTAAAATTACTTTTGATGAAGAGGTTAGGGCTCTCTTGATTTTGTGTTCTTTGCCAGAAAGCTGGAATGGCTTGGTAATGGCTGTTAGTAATTCTGTTTCTGGTTCTAATACCCTAAAGTATGATGATGTTATTAGTGTTATATTGAGTGAGGAAATTCGTAGGAAAAGCTCAGGGGCATCCACATCGGGTAGTGTATTGAACACAGAAAGCAGAGGCAGAACAAGAGATAGAGGAAACAACTCTGAAAATCGTGGGAAATCAAGAAGAAAATCAAAGGGAAAGAGGTCCGAATCTAAAGGGCCAAATGATTGCTGGTACTGTGGAAAACCAGGTCATAAGAAGAAAGATTGTTGGTCTCGGAAGAAAGATCAAGGACACAAAAATGATGGAAACAAGGAGGCAAATGTGGTAAGTAACAAATCCGAGGAGGATGCTTTGCTCTTGTCCTTAGAAAGTATTGATGATTCATGGGTTTTAGATTCTGGGGCTTCATTTCATGCTACACCCCATAGAAGTTATTTTGTTGATTATGTCCAAGGGGATTTTGGGCTAGTTTATTTGGGAGATAATGAACCCTGTCAGATTGTTGGAAAGGGAAAAATTAAGATTAAGTTGCAGAATGGGAATCATTGGCTACTACAAGAGGTAAGACATGTTCCAAGGCTGAGTAGGAATTTAATTTCAGCAGGGCAACTGGGTGATGAGGGTTGCACAGTTACTTTTAATGATAAAAATTGGAAGGTTTCAAAAGGTTCCTTAGTAGTAGCAAAAGGTGTGAAAGTAGGCACCTTATATCTTTGTACAGGTCATACTGTTCCTTCTACTTTAATTGTTTCAGAAGATAATGAATGTTCAGGAACAGTGGCTGCAGTTGAGCAGGAAGAACATCAAACTATTGTTGTAGATTCTGACACAGCACTGTGGCACAACAGACTCAGGCACATGAGTGAAAAAGGTATGAAATTACTTCATTCAAAGAAAGTTTTACCTGGTCTGAAATGTGTCAATATGGATTTCTGTGAAAGTTGTGTTTATGGAAAACAAAAGAGAGTTAGTTTTGTGAAGAGTGGGAAGGAAAAGAAAAATGAGAGATTAGAGCTTGTGCATACAGATGTATGGGGACCAGCTCAGGTATCTTCCCTTAGTGGCTCTCTGTATTATGTTACATTTATAGATGATGCAACAAGAAAAGTATGGATTTATTTCCTTAGACAGAAATCTGATGTATTTCAAACTTTTAAGAAATGGAAATGCTTGGTTGAGAATGAGACTGGTAAAAAGTTAAAATGTCTCAGATCTGATAATGGTGGTGAGTATTGCAGCACAGAATTTGAAGAATATTGTTCCTCTAATGGTATTCGTAGGCAGAAAACTATACCAAGGACTCCACAAGAAAATGGAGTGGCTGAACGCATGAACAGGACAATAATGGAGCGTGCAAGGAGTATGAGGTTGCATGCTAGGCTGCCCAAAAATATGTGGGCAAAGGCAGTGAACACTGCTGTTTATTTAATCAATAGAGGCCCCTCTACTCCTTTGGACTGTGGTATTCCAGAGGAAGCATGGAGTGGTAAGAAGGTGAGTTATTCTTTTCTCAAAACCTTTGGTTGTGAAGCTTTTGCACTTATAGATTCTGAAAATAGAACCAAGCTGGAAGCTAAGTCAAAGAAATGTGTATTTGTTGGGTATGGCATTGATGAATTTGGTTATAGGCTTTGGGATTTTGAAAATCATAAAATTGTAAGAAGCAGGGATGTCATATTCAATGAGAAAGTATTGTACAAAGATCTGTTGCTGCAGCATGAGAAGAAAGAAAATGACTATGTAGTACTGGATGATACTCCACAAGTTCATGTTCCAGTAGTTCCTTATGCTTCGCAACAACAGAAACAACAAATACCACACACCCCAGTGAGTGTTAGACGGTCAACAAGGCTAAGTAGACCTCCAGAAAGATTTTCTCCATCTTTGTATTCTATTCTGTTAACAGATGCTGGTGAACCTAAATGTTATAATGAAGTTGTGCAGGTGGATACAAAGCTTCAGTGGGAGTCTGCAATGACAGATGAAATGAACTCTTTGCTGAAAAATCAGACATGGGATTTATGTAAGTTACCTGCAGGTAAAAGAGCTTTACAGAATAAATAGGTTTACAGGATCAAAGAAGAGGATGGAGGTACGAAAAGATTTAAAGCCAGATTAGTCGTAAAAGGATTTGCACAGAAACATGGTATTGATTTTGATGAGATATTTTCTCCAGTTGTTAAAATGACTTCTATTCGTACTGTTTTAAGTATTGTGGCTACTGAAGATTTGCATTTAAAGCAGCTTGATGTTAAAACAGCCTTTCTTCATGGTGATTTGGATGAAAAAATATATATGGTTCAGCCACAAGGATTTGAGGTCAAGGGTAAGGAGAATTTGGTGTGCAGATTGCAGAAAAGTTTATATGGCTTGAAGCAAGCACCTCGGCAATGGTATATTAAATTTGACACTTTTATGAATGGGCATGGATATAGTCGGTGTCATTCTGACCATTGTGTTTATTTTAAGAGGTTGGATGATGACAGCTACATTATTTTATGTTTATATGTTGATGATATGCTTGTAGCCAGGTCTAACATGAATCACATTAAGGGGTTGAAACAACAATTAGCAAAATCTTTTGCTATGAAGGATTTGGGGGCAGCAAAACAAATCCTTGGTATGAAAATTTGTAGAGATAGGAAAAATAAGAAATTGTCTCTATCTCAGGCTGATTATATTGAGAAGGTGTTGCAACGTTTCTCTATGGAAAATGCCAAAGCTGTCAGCACACCTTTGCCTGGTCATTTGAAATTGACTAAGGATATGTGTCCCAAGACACCAGAAGAAGAGACTAAAATGTCTAAGGTACCTTATGCTTCAGCTGTAGGGAGTTTAATGTATGCTATGGTATGTACTAGGCCAGATATTGCACACGCAGTGGGAGTCGTTAGCCGTTATATGAGTAACCCTGGTATTGAGCATTGGAATGCAGTCAAATGGATTCTCAGATATTTGAGAGGCACATCCAGTAAGTGTTTACACTTTGGGGGTTCTACTACTACTGTACAAGGCTATGTTGACTCAGATTTGGCAGGAGATATAGATAGCAGGCGGAGTACTACAGGTTATATATTTACTGTTGGTGGGACAGCAGTGAGTTGGATTTCTAGACTACAAAAGGTGGTTGCTTTATCCACTACAGAGGCAGAGTATGTTGCTGCTACAGAGGCAGCCAAGGAGATGATATGGCTTCAATTCTTCATGGAAGAATTGGGACATCCACAAAAGGATAATTTTCTACATACAGATAGCCAAAGTGCCATTCATCTTGCAAAGAATTCTGCTTTGCACTCAAAGACAAAACACATCCAGTTGCGGTACCATTTCATTCGATCAGTTTTGGATGATGGACAGTTAAGGCTGGAAAAGATTCATACTGATGATAATCCAGCAGATATGTTTACAAAGGTAGTAACAAGGGAGAAGTTGAACTCATGTTCAGCTTCAATTGGTCTTCTAGACTGAACAAAATAAAGGAACAACTGAGTCCAAGGTGGTTCAATCCAGTGGGAGCCTCATGTGGGTAGCGGTATTGCTACAGGATCAGTCTCCAAGTGGGAGGTTTTTTAGTATAGTGTGGATACTGATCAGTCACCAAGTGGGAGATTGTTAGCTTATGGTGACTAATTAGGAAAGTACTATCCAGGAAAGTACTATACATTTTTCCTCCCGACCTCGCCGGGGTTCGGGAGGAAAAAATTTTTGAGGCCGACTACTTTTTCGGCCATTTAGGCCGACTACTTATAACTCATTCTAACCCTAAAGTGGAAAAAATATTGTATAATATGACTTAGGGTTAGGGATTTTTATGATGTATGATTTTAGTACTTGCAGCAGAATTGGGTTGTAAGGGATTACGGATTGTAATCAGGTTGTAATCACTGGATAATAATAATATTGGACTCACTATTGGTGGACGTAGCCCAGGGATTGGGTGAACCACGTTAAATCTGTGTCTTGTGTTCTATTCTGTGTGGTTTATTATTTTCTGATATTAGTTATATTTGCACATAATTGTTATTTCTGCCTTGTTAATCCTAACACAAAAAGCCATTGCGCAAGAGCGTCTTGGTATTCTTTGATGACATATTGATCTTCAGCAAGACGTCAAAAGAACACTTACAACACTTGGATCAAATTCTTAGCATCATGGACAATCAATCTCTGTTTGCGAAAGAATCCAATTGCGAGTTTGGATTGACTGAGATTCTCTACCTGGGGCATGTGATAGGAGCCGATGGAGTTAAGGTTCACCAGGAGAAAATACAGGCAATTCGAGATTGGCCACCATCGAGGAATGTGTCAGATTTGAGGGTTTTCCTTGGATTGTGTTTTTATTACAGGAGGTTCGTTAAGGGATTCTCCCATACAGTGGCTCCCCTCACCGATCTTACTCGAAAAGGGGCTTTCAGGTGGACAGATGAGGCAGAGGTGGTCTTTGATAGACTTGAGACAGTCATGAGTACTTCTCCAGCTCTAGCACTCATGAACTTCTCTCATTCTTTGGTTCTAGAGTGTGATGCTTCAAGGAATGGGATAGGTGCAGTTTTGATGCAGGACAAACATCCCATAGCATTCGAGAGCAGGAAGCTTAAGGACAGTGAGAGATTGTATTCTACTTATGACAAGGAGATGATTGGCATTATGCATGCTTTGGCTAAATTCAGACAGTATCTAGTGGGTGGCAAGTTTACAATTAAGACATATCACAATAGCCTGCACTACTTCTTGGAACAGAAAGAGTTGAACAAAAGATAGCAAAAGTGGGTCAGTAAAATTTAGGCATACAATTTTGACATTGAGTATTTCAAAGGGAAAAAAAACATTGTGGCTGATGCACTTTCCAGGAGGCCCCCAGTAGCGGTTTGTTGTGTTTTATTAGAGATCTTTGCTGTTTGAAAATCTCATTTGCTGGTTGAGTATTCTAAGAATGCTCAAGCTTGTCAGATTTTGGATGGTCAGTTTTCGGATATTAGGTACAAGGTAGTCGATGATATTATTTTCTATAAGGATAGGATCTACCTAGTGCCAAGTTCTAAGCTTAAGGCTAAGATAATGATGGTTGTTCATCATGCGCCCACAGTAGGACATCTGAGATTTTTCAAAACTTACAGGCAAGTCAGAGAGAGGTTCTCATGGAAGGGCCTCAAGGATGATGTCCTTCAGAATGTCAGAGAGTGTCAGACTTGTCAGCAGAACAAGTCCGAGCACGAGCATCCGACCGGGTTATTGTAGCCCCTTCCCATTCCAGCCCAGAGGTGGGAGGGTATTTTGATGGATTTTATTACTAGTTTGTCAAGAGTGCAAGGCAGGGAGAGCATATTTGTGGTGGTAGACATACTTACCAAGTTCGCTCTTTTTTTTTCTATCACAGCAAATTGGTCAGCTTCGGCGCAGGTAGCTGAGTTATTCTTCCGAAAGATTTGTAGGCTGCATGGTCTCCCCAAGACCATTGTGAGCGACAGAGACAGAAAGTTCCTCAGCACCTTTTGGCAGGAGTTGTTCAAATTGGCAGGCACCAAGTTGACTCCTAGTACCAATTACCACCCACAGACAGACGACCAAACAGAGATTGTGAACAAATGGGTGGAAGGCTATCTCTGAAATTATGTAGCAAGACAACAAAGAGCATAGGTTAAATGGTTGTATTTGGGGGAGTTTTGCTACAACTCCACCTATCACATGACTATTGGCATGTCACCATTTCGGGCTCTCAATGGCAATGAGCCATTATCTTTAATAGACTTGGCTCTATAGGACAGCAGGGCCCAGATTGTGAGTGACTAGCTACAAGATCATCGGGATATTCTTAGGTCTCTCAGGGAGAACATTCAAAGGGCAAAGAATCACCAAAAGATGTATGTTGATCGACATCGGATAGAGTGGAGCTTTGAGACAGGGGATATGGTTTACCTTTGTCTTCAGCAATACAGACAGAGTTCGCTGAAGAAGTGGGTCAGAGAAGCTCAAGCCCCAATTTTATGGTCCTATCGCATTTCCAGGAGGGTTGGCGAGGTAGCTTACAAACTCGAGCTACCCGCTGACAGCAGGATTCATAATGTATTTCACGTGTCTTGCCAAAAGAAGGTGATTGGGCAGCAGATAGTCCCTTCAATTGGATTAACCCCGCTTGACAAGGAAGGTAAATTGGTTTTAGTTCCAGCAGAGGTGATTGAGGTCAAGGAAAGGCAACTATGGAACAGGGCTATCTGAGAGTACTTGATTCGATGGAAGGACTTACCTATCGAGGACACCACATGGGAGGGTGAGTCTATTCTGCAACATCCTGCATTGAGATTGCTTGAGGGCAAGCAATCCTGAGAAGGGAGGACTATAATGTCCCCTTCTCCGTGCTAGGCCATTTTGGCGTCCGTTTAGTCTATCTCCCCATCCGGATAGGCTAACAGCTTCTTTTAGAGGATGTCAGCCAGTCACAAGCTTCAATGGGCGAATATTTAATTATTTGGGATAACTTTTCTATAGTTAAGTCACTTTATTTTATAAAGTGAGGTTATAAAAGTCACTTTATGTCTTAAGGCGCTTTATATTAAAAGTAACTTAAAGTGACTTTAAGTGAGCGTACTTTATCCCACATTGCTTAGTTTTTCATGTCTTCCCTCACTTTGAGGTTATAAAAACGTAGAGTACATCTTGGGATCAACATGGAATTTATAAACAAAAGATAAAAAATCAGCGTGCTCACGTGACTGGTTATATTTCCGAAGACGCAAACCCTTTGGAAATCTCGAGAGGTTGGACATAGCCCCAGCATCTCTTCAAGTGGTGGAATCACACAGATTTCATCTCAGAGCATAATACATTGGTAAGGACGAAAAGCTTCATACTCAGCACTGTCATTTTTAAGAAGTCAACTTGCATGTATTAGAGTCCCTGTTGTTGATATCACAATGATAAAAAGACCCGAATAGTGGCATTGATCGAGTGTATTGGCAAGAGGTTTGTTTGGTGAATCGCATGAACCAGGAGACTACGTTTTCCCAATGGTTTTAGAAGGCTTTATACGCATTGAGAGGGCTTGATTCTTTCGTTTTACATTTGGCCACGCGGGTTATATACTCAGGACTGTTGTCTTCAACACCAGCCGATATCCTTGTTTACCAACGAGTTGGTGTGTGGAGCTTGGTGATCATTACAGACCGAACTCTCATTTTAATAAGGCCATCGCGTACAGTTGGGTTGCACAGCTTTGGTGATAGGAAGCGTGTTCCTATGCGCTGGCTTCCATAGTATACAAGTGTGCAGTGAAAGACCGTCGGCTCTCCATTGTGAACGTTAACAGAAAGGGACCCCGATTAGTAAGGAAAGACTCCTGCAAGCTCTTGGACTGGCTGCGGCTCGCGTGGCCCTATTGGCTTGGGTTACCTAGTTATGCGACTGCTGGGAAACGCGTTGGACTCAGTCGGACACCTAGTGTGCACATGAGGTGTCGCTTAATGAGGACAAAACGGCTTGTACACTGTTGGTATTCATTTCATTAGTCTGCAGTTGTATTGGCATTTTGAAATATCAAAGGAGTTTGTTACTGGGTCAATATCCATTGGCTAGCATTGTTCAAAATTTTGTTCTTTGACTGGGTTATACTACTTCATGTTTGAATATATTTATATGTGGAATAGTTGTTTGAAAAGAACATATTCCGAACAAACTAAACATGCAGCTGAACCGCAATAGTCTTGTAATAAAATCTCTGAGGAAACTATACACCGGTCATTACATATTGAACAAGAAAGATACATGCACGTTTTGAAAACAAACAAGGCAGCACCAGTAAACTGTTTTGAACACCTACAGCCACAGTGGATCGGAAATACATAGCAGACAGAGTTAGAATACTACATGAATAGCTTCTCTTTATCGCTTGGATAGCCATTCGTGAATAGATGTTCCTGTCTTCTACACCTCAGAGTTGTATACTAATATAGGTATATAAATTTTCGGAAGAAAACAAGATGTTTTATGTGAGTAAACAATTAGAAACCTGTCAGAACACACTGTAACAGACTATTCCACATGTAGTTATAAAAGGTTCCACATGAAGTTAAAATAGGTTAACACAAGAAAATGAAACATCCCAATCTATAGTATCCTCTACAAAGAAATGCATTCTCCTGTCAAATTTGTTTAATATACATAGAGTGCAATTGCTTGCCGACATTTGAATCTGTTAAGAGTAGATGGGGCAAAATAATGTGTATGGCATCACAAGTACCATTCTAGTTGTGTTTCAAGCTCTACCATAGTCAGTCAAATATCTGTATCAGTCTGCCAAAAAATGTCTTTTCAAAACTGAAGGCCTAATCTGTGAATAGGTACTTCAATAATGGTGCCACTATAGCAACACTAAGACTGTTGCCGAGCAACGCATACCTGCAAAATAGAACCCAGAACGCATGAAGGATACAAGTAGAGAACTTCTAAATTTACAAAAAAGTAATACAAATCAAGCAAACCAAATTAATTTCACCCAACTCCAAGCAACCTGAAATATACCAAAGATCGAGAATAACTCATGCGAAATTTATATACATGGTTCCCCAGGACCTTTCTTTCAGTAGGACGATTTGTAGATTATTACAGGGCCTTTCGTGTAACCCTTATAAGAATACCTAATTTTAGCGGATAGGCTACTTGTCTATCATTTATTAAGAAGACACAATGTAATGTGCATTGTTTGATGAGTTCTAATTATCTACATCTACTGGGTTCTCGCTGTTTAGACTATATAATGAGCTTGCTGGAATTCTAAGGATATCATCCAGTCATCTTGGAGTCTAGGTTTTCCGGTTTTGGTTTTTCATATGCAGTGTCGCTTCACCTACTTTATCATTCTAACTTGGTTTCAATCTAAGCCATTTAGTTTGGTTCTTAGTGTTTCAGAATCCAAGAATATAGAACTTAGTGAAAGTATTTGCTAATACATATATGTAATTATTTTAACACTTGTAATAATTAACCATGTACTACCATAAAATTACAGCCCTCCAATTAAAGAGAAAAATGCAGCCTTCATATAGCTGTCTGTCTGTACATGAACTTTTGGACTTCCGCTAGAAATACTACAGACAAATATGTTAAAATGTTGAAAATTTTCCACTGACCGGCTACAAGATTTGCAAATATATGCTGCTATATAAAGAATAATACAATACGGTATTGACAGAAGTAAACAGGAAAAAATATAGCATCAGAACAAGATTAGCAAACAGTTCCGAATTGAGTTTGTCCAGCAACATTGAGAAGTCCTCTCAAGCAATGATGGCCGCAAAGATGTCAACAATATGACTTCTTAGAGTCTGGAATTAGGGCCTCAGTTGGCTGCAATAAAACACAGCCCTCTGATATGCTTTTGCAACAAGAATTAGAAGAAAAGATATTGTAATAGTGTCTGTCTTCAGAATCATATTCGCTTATCATGAGGATCTTTTTGTACTGCTCAATATGGTACAAACGAACAAGAACAAATTTCTGCCACATGCCAAATGACGCATCTCTTTTTCTATAGCAACCACCCTAGATTTTTTGTGAAAAATAATGCAACTGTATGAGATACAAATCAGCTTACTTTCCTGATCAGCCATTCTTCAAAAGGGCAAAGTGAGAACCTATGGTGTCCACAATGACAATTAAACCAAAATATAGTGTTAAAAGGAAAGCACCAGGCCACAAGCTAGCCGATACCTCTTTTTTCAGTGGGCTGCTAATATTCTGTATATACTTGATGATATCAAAAGTGAAAAGTGTTGTTTGAGTCAGGTGGATGAAACTTGGCTATGGCATAGGAGAATGGGACACATGAATCTTGATCGTCTTGTTCAGATCCGTAAGGAGTGTTGTCGGGATATTTGAATGTACCGGTTATTATATTAATAAAGTATTATGTTAGCCTCGGTCGTTAGTGACCGAGAGGTTAGACAGTTACGTTACGACGTTTCGGTCGTGGCCCTTCAGGTAGTTTATATACCCTCTCGGAGGATGGACACGGGATATATATTATTGTATTGTCATTATGATGTAAATGTAGTTGCCAGTCTGGAATGATTAATGAAAGTATTTATTATTCTCTGATATATTTTGTATTTATTATATTTCCTGTACTATGTCTGTGCAATACTAAGTTTACCCCAGCGGGCAAACATCTGGCGTCGTTGCCAAACGAATCTGGCAAGTGACAGAATGAGTGGACGAATGGGAATACCATTGGAGGAGAATATCAATGTGAGGACGAATGAGGACGAAATCATTGCATAGACTTTATGCCTAATCAATTGAATAAAAATAGAAATTTAAAGAAGGAACTTGAGAAAGAACAAGCCGCTAGACAAGCCGAGCGAAGGAAGAGATTCAAAAGACACGCCGAAAGACTACCGAAGGGAGTAAGTGAAGACGAGCGTCTGGAGGAATCTAACCGGGAGGCCGGAAGAAGTGACCAGGACTGCTTGGAGGAAACAAGGAGCTTGTTCAGGTCCTTAACTTTAACCCCACATACGGAAGCAAGAGAAGCCCGAAGGAAGGAAGAAGAGGAAGCTGCACCGAGGGAGGCTCAGGATACTGCTGCCGCCGACAGTGTCGAAGTGACAGAGGGGCATGGGGATCACAGTAGCCCACGAGGCTTGGACAGTTCCAGTAGTTCGCGGACATCAAGCAGTACGGTACCGAACATTTCCAGGGTACCAACGCCGACAGTACCATCCCAACCTGTAACACAATTGGTGCTGCAAACGCAGTCGGCACCTAAAAAAGTAAACATGACGACTATCAAAGAGAAGCTGCCAAAATTTCATGGCGATGGGAAGGAGGATCCAATACGGCATTGTCGTACGTGCGAGACAATCTGGTCGGCAAATGGTGTCGCCGACCACGCAAAATGGGTAAAACAGTTTCCGGCCACACTGAGAGGGGTAGCCATCGACTGGTACTCCGACGTGGACAAAACAAAGGTGACCACTTGGGACGAACTCAAGACAGAGTTCCAGAAGGAGTTTCGGCTCCTGAGGATGACAATGAAATTGTTTCCGAGATATACGGTACCAAACAAGGTAAGGAGACTGTGCGAGCTTACAGTCGCCGACTGAAGGAGTTAGTCAGAAAAATCGATAGCCAGCCATCGGATGGCCTGAAGAAAAGATGGTTCGTGGAGGGCCTGAAATCTAACCTACGGAGGAAAATGAAGATAGTGCCCCCCACCTCATACGTAGATGCATGTAACCGGGCGATGGACTTGGAGAGCGAACAAAAGACCTCCAAGAAGAAAAGAAGCAAGTCCTCTTCCGACGAAGATGACAGTGACAGTGATGGTGAGTCGAAGGTAAAAGTTAGGGCACTCCAAAAGGACATGGAGAGAATGATGGAGTTCAAGACCATGAAAGGGGGAAGTTGACATATGGTGTACGGACTGCAAGGCGAGCGGCCATACAACGGGGTTGTGTCCCAAAAAGACATTTTGTGACATTTGCCAGATCATGGGCCATTCCACCAAGGAATGCCCATACAACATGAAGGTGAGGAATCAACAAGTGTTATATACCCAAGAGCAACCATCTACATCAGGGGCAGAGACTAACAATAACCCATCCTCCGGCGAGTACGGAGGCAACTGACGTGGTGGCAGAAGGGGCAATAACAACACCAACACAAGTCGAATACAATATGACTCCAAGGGTCGGCCGATGATCTAGTGCCGAGCTTGCAATCAGTGGGGCTACTTTGCAAGGGACTGCGACAAGGGCGACACCCCCCAGAAGGGCGATGCCCCGTAGAAGCTATGCCACTGGTAGGGTCCTGGCAACCACAAGGATGCCAAATGCCCAAAATCCGGGGTCAACTTGCTCATCATCGAGGGAACAAGAAGTGACGAGGGGGTACTAGCCATCACGCGGTCACAAGCAAAACAAGCGACACGGGCGGATAAGGAAGAAATAGAGAAGGCGATGAAGGCACCAAAAGAAAGATGGGAGATGGCTACCAAGTCAGGTCGGAGGGAGGCAAAACAAAATATTCTGAGACAAATGTTACAATTAGAGGTACTGGTGAAACTCCAGGACCTCCTGCACACCATGCCTCACTTGGGAACGACATTGTTGGGAAACTTGGCCACGCAGCCAAATACCACACGTACGGACATCCCTGACGGGTCTGCAACAGACCCGATAATACTTGCTGTAAACAGCGGAAGGTACCCGGCAGTCGTCGAGATGGGCATCCTTGGCACCATCCTAACAGACACTATAGTGGATGGAGGGTCAGGAGTGAACTTCCTTCCGGAGGCAACATGGAAAAAATTAGGAAAGCCCACCTTGTGGCCACCAACCTTCAACTTACTGGATGCAGATCAGCAGGGTATCAAACCACTCGGGATGCTGATGGCACAACCAGTCACTGTCGGTACACAACCATTTGTACTTGACTTTGTCATCATTCCACTGAAGCAGAAAGGCTATGACACCATACTGGGTAGAGGATGGTTAGTAATAGCCAAAGCGAAGCATAATTGGAAAAGGAATACCCTTTCGATGGAGAGTGGAGATAAAAAGTTCACAATTGATCTCCGTACCTAGTTGGTGAGTGAGGAGATAGCTTCCTCCTCTAAATCTGACTCCAAAGGAGAAAACAATCGAAGGGATGAAGGAAGAGACGAAGTGGAACCGAATAGTGAAGGCGTGCTAAGATTGGGAGAATACGCAGAGGATGATGCAGATTCACTGAATAGTCTCTTCCACTGGCAAATAGAGGATTACGAACTCTTCCGACCAACATTCAATGTACTAAGTATTGAGGAGGTGCCGGAATCATTTCCCTCCGAGTATGGTAAATACAACGAAGGGGATGCGAAAGTAAGCGAAGTCTCGATACATAAATTTGATGAGCAAAACCCCATGAAATATAAGGAGCCGTCTATCAGAGCAATGAATCGGGGCAAGGAAGAGGAACCTAAGATCATTCCTGTCGGCGACGATTGGAATCCTGTGTGGAAGACCGCAGCCTTCAAAATCTTTATTCTCCTTCTGCTTCTTATGTACGGGCAAGAGACTGGGGTTCCTGTAGAATTTATGGTTCCAAACCTTTGGATGGCCATTGAAAACAGAGTCAACGACAAAGAAAGCTTGAGGGAACGGTTGCACAATGAGATTAAGCCAGGAAAGTTTCGAGAAGTCGGTTACGATGGGGCTGTCAAGTTGTGGACTCTCAACGAATTGCGGATACATGAGGCCATCAACGGGTCCAAATTGAAACCTTACTCAGAGAGAATGGACCCGAGAGGAGGGACAGAGCAACTGAGAGGATGGAAATGGACTCGAGCGGTCAGGCAGGCGACTCGAGAACCATCCGTACGGGTGACCAAAGAAGCCTTCAGATGGTAAATTGAGAAAAAAAACCTGTACAACTCTACACAACCGTACAGTGGAAGATAAAAAAACTTTTTAAAAAAAAGAAAAAAAAAGGGGAAAAACTCAAAAAAGCCGAAACCTCACCGTACGGTGTTTGACCGTACGACACATTAAGTCCGTACAGCCAAGGCACCGTACGGCGAATGGAAAAGCGTGGTCAAATTCACTATATGGCCTCGGGAGGAAGATTATCGTACAGCATTCAAAAGTTCATCGCATTTTTTTTAAAAGCATTGTACGACCGTACTGTCGAAAGCCAGCAATGAGCAAAAGCCACCGTACGGTGTACAAAGCCCGTACGACCAAATCGTCGTACGGCGGAAAGCATAATATAGCATTATTGTACGACGTTCAAGGGAGCTGAACTATGGAGTTTCATACGATATGCAAAGTATCAAGGCTATACGGCAAGGCAGGGGGTACGGCATACAACTTGATGCAATGAAAAGAAGACCGTACGGTACATGAGGAAGACCGTACGGCAAGAAGGAACAATACCAACTGAGACGAGTGGCAACTTGTACGAGCATTGACGCAGGGAACAAGGATATATCAGGTACCACCATACGGCATCAAGGAGAATATTAAAACACCGTACGAAAAGAAAGCAATGGGTAAAAGATGTCATACGGAAGTCAGCAAAAAACATAACAAAAAATCGTATGGCAGAGGAAGGGAAGACAGTTATTGACGGCAAGGACTGGCAACAGCGAGAAGGTAAAAAAAAACAAAAAAAAAGACAGATCAAAACAGTTCACAATGAATAACGAATAATGTATCGTACCGAAGGGAAGGACATAAGCAAGGAGGAAAACATAAGCGGTTTGCAGAAAAGAGTATGGGATCATAACAAAATCACAAAAAGCGATTCCCAAGACCCCGCGGGGGCGCTACCCCTCGACCCCGCTGGGGGCGTTGCCCCCTAGACCCCCATCATCCTTTTGAGGTAAACCACAATTGTGAGTTGGGGCATCGGAATGGCATGAGGAAATTATTCAGTTTAGTTATCAGTCTTCGGAAAGTGTTACCGGTTGATGAGACCTGGAGCTACTACAAGCATGGAGTGTCTGCATGCCAGAAGTGGAGAGAGGACTGGATCAAGCCTTTCAAGAGGGGTACTACACTTTGAGGCACTCAGAGGAGTAGGTGTTGGCTAGACGTGAGCCTGTCTTGGTGGATGCACAAAGAGCTCGAGAGGAGCTGACCACCCGGTTGGAGGCAGTAGAGCGACACTTTGCTCAGCATACCCAGGAGTTGGAAGCGGAGGAAGCTGTTAGAGACTTACCAAAACTCACAAAACCAGCAGACAATGTTTGCAGAGAACATCAAATTGGAAAAAAAAGAAACTTGGAAAGGTAAGACTGCAAATATTTTAGAATTTTTTATAGCCCTTGTTATATTAAGTCGGATGAAGACAACCTTGGGAAGTTTGATCCCAAGGTTGATGAAGGAATTTTCTTGGGTTATTCTTTTAAAAGTAAACCTTATAGATGTTTTAACAAAAGATTATGCAAGTTCATTAAGACGCTAACATTTATGACAAGATGCAAGATGATGATGGTACTTGTCAAGTAGAAGAGAAGTGTTTTTCAACAAATACCTTCAACTGTACACATTGGAACAGCAGTTGTAAATTCTGCAAATACACCTTCAAGTGTTCAAACTGGGACAGCAGATGCAATTGATCAAGCTAAGAATACATATAGAACATTTTTTAAGACTTCAGCTAAGTTTGTTCAAAGAAATCATCCTATTGATCAGATTTTGCAAGAGGATAGACCAAGAGCCACAAGAAGTGTAAATTACTCTGAAAATGAGGATATCTCTTTGCTGTCCATGATTGAGCCAAAAACAATTGAGGAGGCAGCTGAAGATAAATATTGGGTGGCAGCCATGGAAGAACTTGATTAGATTCAGAAAAGTGAAACATGGGAACTTGTCTCAAGTCTGAAAGACAAGAATGTGATTGGTACAGAGTAGGTATACAAAAACAAGTTAAATGAAGATGGTAAAGTAGTGAGGAACAAGACGAGATTTGTGTGCAAAGGTTATGCACAGGTTGAAGGTATTGATTTCGAAGCTTTTCCCCTGTGGCACGTTTAGAAGCAATTAGAATGTTCTTAGAATTTGCCTCTTTCAAAAAGCTTTAATTTTTTTCAAATGGATGTCAAATATTCTTTCTTAATGGTAATCTAAATAAAGTTTGCATAAAGTAGCCTGATCGATTTATTGTATGAAAGTTGAAAAAGGCACTCTATGTTCTCAAACAAGCCCCAAATGCTTGTTATGATAGGCTGGATAGTTACTTGCAGCAGCAGGGATTCAAAGGAGGGATAATGGACAAACAATCTATATGTCAAAAAAGAAGGAAATCATATGCTGATTGTTGTTTATGTTGATGATCTGAATTTTGGCAGTGATTATGAAGAAATGTGTGAAGTTTTTGCTACTAATATGAAAAATGAGATTGTTGGGTGAGTTAAATTCTTCGTTGGTTAGAGAATTCATCAATTAGATAGAGGCATTTTCATTTTTTCAAACAAAATATATTAGAGAGATGTTCAAAAGGTCTCAAATGGAGGATTGCAATCCTATAAACACTCCAATGGTGACAGGATGTAAGTAAAATAAAGATGATGAGTCTCCATATGCTAATCAAACTTTGTATAGGCCTATGATTGACAGTTTACCATATGTTACAGCTACTAGACCTGATATTATGCAGTTGTTGGTTATGTTGCTAGGTTTATGGATACTACCAAGGATACCCATGTTGATGTTATTAAGAGGATCTTCAAGTATCTTAACGGTACTGTTGTGACCCTTTCACACATCACCAATTGGAAATGGGACCCCTTTGCCTTTTTGTTTCTCTTGACCCTTTTGGTTCTGTTTTCTCAATGGCTCGTGTCAGTCTCCGAGCCCCCTCATTTTCAAGTGAGAAGTGTAAATTTGACTTACGTGTGGAATTGTTTTAAGGTGTAAAGTCTCTTTACAAGGCCCCATTGCGCCCAAGTGGAAGAGCATATCGAACAATAAAAAAATGGTTAAGTGGTGATAAATCCACTTACATATGCCAGGTGTGCTCATGAGTGTCAAATTCACCAAATCATGGGTCTTGTCTGCACTCTAAGTCACAAATCATGTGAAATCAGGAGAAGCATTATACTCATCAGCTTGGTGCTTATTGTGCCAAGTAAATGAAGAAAGTCTTCAACGAGTAGAAAATCCACTCCCATTTTGGTATGTGCTCAAGTAACTATTTAGAAGGAATATAAATGGCAAGGTCATGGGCATGATGGTGAAGTTTCTGAAGAGCCCTCATATCCATTTTGAGCTCAGACCCACACACAAAAGGGAAGGAAACTAATTTGTTCAAAACATTCAAAACTCTTGCAAACACACCACAACCAATGGTCTTTGAAGTTGAAATCCACTAACACAAGTTCCTAAGGATAAAGGAAGTCAAGGAGAGCAATGAAATTAGAAATCCCTTGCCAGATGCAAACAAAGCTCATCAACACAAATCAGTGGTAAGAGAAGATTCACGCTCAACCATAGAAATCCATCGCTCTGCTTAATATATGCTTGCAAGGTCTGGTTTCAAGATGCCAAACGATAGTTTTGAAATACAGAAGCCCTCTGCAAACACTAAAGTATGCTCAAAGTGCAAGAACTCACCTAGTTAATGGTGAAGATCAAAGATCAACTCACATCTATGGCATGAAAATTTCAAAAAAATCCAAACATGGCATGGGCCCGTAAAGCTCAGTATCTCCTTGAGCACAGATTTTCTTGGGCAAAGGAGACAATCTAGAGAAGCATTTCAAAGACCTTGGGTAGAAATCAAAAGATTCATCTGGCTTGGACCCACCCATTTCATCAAAACAATACAGGTGCCAAGGACTCAAAGATATTATACACGACAAAGAAAGATTTTCAAATGTTGAAATTGTTAATACTTACCGATTGCTGAGAGGGGGGGGTGAATCAGTAAATACTTCCTGGTATATTATAATTATAATCTTTTTGCTTTCTTAAGCTAATAATCAAAATATAACAGTAATTCATAAACATAAACAGAATCACACAGAACAACGCAGGAATTTATACGTGGAAACCCTCGACTAAAAGGGAAAAACCACGGTGAGACAGAACTCACAACTTCACTACTTGTGGAATGAAGACAACTTGTTAGGAGCTTACAAAGCACTGGTTAAGGTGCTACCCGGTTAGGGGATTTTCATAGAGATCTGTTAAGATCTAAACCCTGTTAGGAGCTGCCTAGTTACAGGACTCTGAACATCAGAAGGAGATGTTACCCTGTCAGGGGATTTTTACAACGAACCGATTAGGTCCACCCTAATAAAAGGATTTCAACTTGCTTTCACTTCTGATAAAAGCAATGATCAGTTGAGACACTAAATGTCTGATTAGATCATACCTCTTTCTCGGTTTGCTTGGCTATTGATTTCTGCTACCTCTGTATCTGTAGCTCTTTTCTCAGAAGACGTTTCTCCTCTGCTCTTATGCAATCACCATCAATCAACAACAACACTCTTGCGTCCCATGACTTGTATTTATACCAGAGTATAAACCCTTGACTCATGGAACCGCCAGGCTGTAAACTCACCAATAAATCATGCAACTAGCAAAAACTATGCGTTGTGATCTGGAGTTTACCATGGATTATCCGAACAAATAAAGCTAACTTCTGTTAGGAGGCTAACTCCACTTCTTGGCGGAGGATATCCTTATAATCTGGTTTTAACTCAAACTGCTTCGGCAGAATCCGGTGTGGATCTTTAAGTAGTTCGACCGGTATATCCTTATAATCTAGTTTTAACTCAAACTGCTTCCGCAGAATCCAGTGCGGATCTTTAGGTAGTTCGACCAGTATATCTTGTACCCGGTTCCAACTCTATATGAACCCAGTGACTGGTACTAGATCAGTCTACTAGTGTAAACCATTTCCTTTGTTTCTTATCTACCAGTGTCTCCGTTGTAAAATGAGTGACTGGTGATCATTTACCGGTGCAAGGGGTTTGTAGATTCACACTAATGACAACTTAAATTGCTAACAATCTTCCCCTTTGTCATTAGTGGCAAAACTATACACAAAATCATACTCACTTTACTTGAGAACACTTCCCCTGTCAGAGTGCTCCGGTGGACTGAAGGTATTCTGGATCTTTCTTTTGTGTTCTGTCTTTTCTATCAGCTTTTCCTCACTCTTTATTGTCACTTTCTTCCCCTTTTTGCCTCCAAAGGACAAAGGGTTACACTGCATTTCACATTTGGAACTTGGTGAAGATATCCTTGTAAATTGTTTTGGCGGAGTGAAGGAATGGTGCCCACTGACCGGTTACATGTTCAACATTCTTAAGGGCTGCTGCAAGGGAAACAGAGATGTTTTCCATTTCATCAACGTTCTTGTAATTCGATTCATTTATCAGAGCTTCTGTTGTAATGGCAATGCGCTGCATGGAGTCAAATGTTGGGGCCAGAAACATCTGAAATCCAATAATATCTTGGATTCTCTTACTTTCCTCTTCTGCAGTTTTCCTTTTGTCAAGAACCAGACTTGTCATTTCTCTGCTATAATGTATTGCAGACTTGTTCTGTCTATCAAACTGAGAAGATAAAGCTTTGATGTTTTCTGTGAGCTTAACGGACTTCTCTGTTAGATCTTGCAAAAATAATTCAAAGTTTGAAGTCCTGGTCATCAAACTTCCTACCACTTGAAGTTGCTATTGTAACACTCTCAAGTTGGTTGATATATTAGCCTTGATTTCTTCAACCTGTTTGTGGAGACTCTCTACTCTTTTCTTCTCATAGTGGTCAATGGCCACTGTTTTTGGATTTGTTAGATCTCCACCAATAGCTTGTGCCAGAACTGCTAATTGATCGATGATCAGTTCATCTTCATCAACATCGGTATCTAGTAAAAAGTTGCACAGAATGTTCTTTACTGAGGTCAAGACCATGTCCTGTTTTCTTTTGGTCAGCTCTTTCAGCTGCCGTGTTGACATCTTGTTAATGTCTACCATGGTATCGGTGACTTTACTTTTCTTGGCTTCCCTCTCCTCTAATAGCGACAATTTCCTCTTTGATGAGGAGCTCGGTAAGTCTCCTTGTTCTTGCTTCTGTTGAGTATGCTCGGTGTTGACTGGAATTTCTTCTTCTTGTTCCTTATGGACTTTGATCTCTTGATGAGCTTTGTTCTCCTGTGGAGCTTCCTCAGTGTGAACTGGGTTTTCTTCCTCTTGTTCTTCGACCTTGTCAGTGATCAGTCGAGCCTTTGTGCCAGGTGGAACAAGCTCTGCAGGTGGTTTTTCCTGGATCTGAGCTTCTTCTTCTGGTTGTTCATTGACTGCAGCATGTTGTTCTTGTTCCTCCTATAGGACTTGTTCTGGTTGCTGCTTCTCCGCAGTATGAAGTTCTCCTAAGGGTATATTGTTGTCAAGCCCTTGTTCAACATTTACATGTTCACCAGCTGTGAACTCTTCCATCTGATCTTTTTCAATTCCGGTTGCAGACTCTCCAGCAGATGTGAGTCCAACTGGTGGTACTGGCATATGTTCAGTTTGATCCTAAGGACCTTTTTTTTCTAATGCCTTGAAGTCATAATTGTTCCAGTAGTCCAGAGTTGCTTTATAAACCTGATTCTCATATCCGTTTAATATCTCGGCAACTCTATAAGGTTTATCTAGCTTCATAGATGCTTCGTCTATCAAAAGCTTTATTCTTTCCTCACTGAATCCAAATTTAACTTTTAACAGCGTGTCCCTAATGATTCTGGAGTTGGTAGCTGAACCAGTTCTCCATTTTGATTGTAGCCTATGATTAAGTTCTAGTGGGAACTTGGATCTGTAGTCCCTTGGAGTCCTACGATAATCCATGAAGGTTTCTACTATGCCTATAATCAGCTTTTGTTTATCATCTTCATTAAGTACATTGTACCACTTTGCAGCATTGTCAATTTCTCCAAAGTCCATTACCTCGTCAATTATATTGTCAACATGCATAGGTTCAGTGACACCTTTACTTGGAGAGATGAGAACTGTTGGGTTCGATGGATTGCTTCCCTTGTCTTCACTAAGCACTCCTTTTCCTTTACCGGTGTCAGATACTGGTTGAGCCATTGCTTTTTGATGTGCTTCTTCGGCTTTCAGCTGGGTTTGAAGTAGTTGAGTCCAGATCACTACTCCTTCATTATGTACTTTGTCGGCTTGTCCAACAAGCATGAGACTAATCTTTCTTTTGGTTGAGAAAGTTTGCTGATGAAGTTCAGCTTGTTCAGTGGCCTCTTTTAGAGTGAGGTGATTTTGTACTTCTAGGAGAGCACGGATTCTCAGCTCCTTTTCTTTGTTCATTGAGGCTTCCCATCTAGCTTCAAGAATTTGTAAGAGATCTTCCGGTAGAAGTTTGATAAGTTCAATGGGATGCAAGTTAAACTTGTGAACACAGTACACAATTGCTTCTTCAATCTTTCTCCTGTCTTCCTCATTACCAAGTGAATATCTACGGTTTACCAAGTGAATATCTACGGTTTACCGAGCTCATTTCCCCGGTTTCCTTCAATAGTGTCACATATTCGTCAATGGTGAACTTTGCCCTTTCTTGTTGGGTTCTCTTTTACCAGTTTCCCAATTTTCTTCTTCCTAATCAGAGGAACTGATTCCTCAGTCTCTGTCTCTTCTTAATCTGTCTCTTGGATACTAGATACAAGTTCTGCTTTCTTCCCTCGAGACTTGGGTTGTTATGCTGACGTTTTCTTCTTAGGTGTGGAGGTCCTTTTGTAGACAATTTTGCTTTCTACCCGCTTTTTCAGATTTTCTTCAATCTCATCACATGTCCCGAACCGGTTTGCGGAGAGATCCAAATTTGCACCGTTGAGGACATAAACAAATGCCTTGGCTGTTTTTGCAGTGATCTCATATCCTAGCTCAGGAGCATATACTTCTTTTGGTTCTACTGCTTGAATGATGCAGTTGTGGGTCGTAACCAGAAAACATACATCGTCCTTGTAATGCTCAACTATAGATGACGACACCCTTTCTCTTGCGTGCATTTTCAGTTGAAATTCTTCAAAGTGCTTGGTCATTTTACCGCTTAACTGATCTCCCAATTTATTAGCCATCTCCGTGATTTGATGCATAACTGGACTATCGGTTTTCCATACAACCTCACCAAATCCTGGGAAGGAATTGTAGTAGAAATATAGACATACCAGTAGGATCCTGCACGTCATTGACTTCTTCACGACTCCAAGGTTCTTCATATTTTCAAATATTTGGCTTTGAAGCATTGCACAGATGTCGTATTGGGCATTTTCGTACATAATGCGGTGCGCAGCATGAATTGCTCCACCTGGTATGATGTTGAAGTTGCTTGACTGATACACCTTGTATCCAAGAACAGCAAATGCAAACCGAACTCCATCATCCTCAATGTCGTTTACCGTCATGAGTCGACCATCAGGCTTCGACTTGGTCAATTTGTTGATGACGGCATTGGCAATGGTCCTTAGGGTTAGAGATTGCCCCCGGTTGTTGTATCCATTTACTCTATGCAAATCGTGTCATGTCCCCATTTTTGCTGACATCATTTGGCGTGCGGGATCAGTCTATCACGGGCTCTCGTAGACTGATAGCGATGAGGAGAGAGTCATCTCGTGATCATTTGGAGATCAGTTGATTGCATATTGCTATTAGTGCCTACGTTCAGTAGAGCCTACATCCAGTCCGAGCCTACATTCTGTTGTAGTTGGGCCTACATTCAGTTATGAGCCTACATTGTTATAATTTTGAGTTGAGAAAAGCACTTTTATATTATAATGTTATTTTATTATAAAGTGCATCATAATTGGATGTTTCTAGAAGTTCTTAGTAACTTCTTAGAAAAGTAAATAAATAGAGGGCTTGGGCATTCATTTTGACATGCTTGGATTTGGGATTTCTTCTACTTCTTCATTGTGAAGCAATTTGTAGTCTTTGGTCTGCAAATTCTATTCGATCTTTGGGAACGATCACTCCCCTAGATTGGCATAACTGAGGTAGTGAAATATCTACTGAAGGGTTGCAAGTTTGGAATTGGTACTCAGCCATCTCATTGGTACTTCATTGAGAAATTGTTAAAAGGGTTTGTTTGTGGTTGAAATAAGGGTTTGAATTCACCTCTTACATTGGTGAATTATTTTGGCAAAGGATTAAAGACAATTTGGCACATTTTTAGACATTCCATATCAGGGTCTGGAATCAGAATTCTGCTCATAACTCCCTAGATACTTGGAGTTAATTTTCGTGCTTTGGAGAGGACCTAAGTACCTCATTGGCGGTCCCATTGGTGGCAAATTGGGGTGTCAAAACCCTTCACTGATTTTTCTACAAGAGCCGTACATGTACGGCCTGGTACGGCAGGGTTATCTGTGCACAGCTGGGGCAGTTTGTGATCTGTTTTGGCCTTCCTTGCATTGGTCTTCATCAGCCTTCATATCAGGGTATAAGGAGCAGTTTCCAGGTACATTACATGAGTTTTTTGTTGATATTATTGAATGCCAAAAATTGCATGTAACAGTCATTGAAATATAAGTCTGAAACAGTACTGTTCTTGTATCATTTTGTATTGGAATCAGTCATTGTTGTGATCTTGGAGTCATTGTAATGAAAGGTGCATTATAGGCCTTGTTTCTATCAAGTTTCTTGCTATGTAACAGTCTATATATATATATATATTCAGGGATCAGTTACAGTAATCAGACATTGCTATTGGTTTGGTATAGCAAAAGAGTGCATTGATAGGACTTTGTGCATGTAAGAAGATTCATATATCTCATGCTTTAGCTCTTGTGTTGTAATCAGTCCATAAGTCAGTGTTTATATTCAATAGTTGTAACAGTCATACATTGCAATCAGAATTGGAGAATTCAGGATATGATGGCTCTGAGTGATATTTAGTATTTCATTGTTATTCATTTTGCTACTTTCCTATATTGTTATTGTTATCTCAATTGCAATTGGATGCCAAAAACAATAAACACATTGAAACACATCATTGCAAGCAAAACATTTCAGTGCACGCCAACTGTTTGACGAATTGCCACAGTTCAGATTTGGGGTGTTTTAGTGATCCTACTGGTGAGGGTCATTACAAATCGTCTTTGGTGATGGGAATACATACTCTGTTAAGCCAGAAACCTGGTTCATGAAGTTGACTGAGAACAAGTCGTATCACATCTTCATGAAAGATGGACGGGTAGTATACTCCATTTATGAGTCCAGATGATCTCAGCCTGGCATACTTATCTGGGAGTTTCCCCTCTTCACATAGTGATACATATTCACCTTGAATGTATGTTTCACCCAATTCTTCCTGTTTCGTGTGAATGAAGGCATTAACGTCTTCAGTCAGGAGTACTCCTTTTGGTATGGAAGAGAGCGCCCCATCCATGTCGTTTTCTCTGTTCTGGATTGGTGCGATGTCATAGGCAGGTCGTTCAATTTGATTTCCGCTGATCAGCTCAATATTAGCGAAAGACAAGGGCATTCTTGCTAACCGGTAACTTAACAGAAAGTAGCTTGGATCGGTTTCTGCAAACCGTGATTCTCAGTGATCAAAGCAAGAGAATGATGCTTAGCACAGGAGTTTGTGAATCTCACAGTAAGGCGAAGATTTGAGAGTAATTCTCTTTTCTTTTATAGAGTTAGGTTATAACGGTAACTATACATTAAATGGTTATAGTAATAAATGCCTTACCTAACTTTACTTACCGTTCTTACTCTACCGGTTGAGTATATTTTGCCTTACCGGTTGTCCTGCAGACTAAGTGAGTCTGACTCTCTCAGTAATACTGGGAACGGTAGTAGATCTACCGGTTCCCTCTATGCCCTTAAGGCTCAGTTTGTCGAAGAGATATCACCATTGGGAGATGATGATCCTGCCTTAGTCTTCTCTTCAGCGGAGCTTTTTGATTCCTTTTTGCACCAAATCTGTCTGACTGTTTTCGCAGTCTTTTCTTCCTTGTTGATCTTCTCTGCTGGCTTAACCGGTTCCCTCACCTTGTTCGATGACTGGTTCCTGCACTCCTTGGCTAAGTGTCCAACTTTGTTGCAATGATAGCAAACGATCCTAGTTGCCTTCCATGGGTTCACCCTTCTTGGGCTAGGCGACTTACTCCAAGAGTCATTATGACTATGCATTTCATAGTTTATACAGTTGGCTGTACTTTGGTTCTTGCTTCTCTTGGTGTATACAGGCTTAGGGGATCTAAATGCTATTGTCTTTGATCTGCATTCTTCAGCCTTGTGTCCAACCTTGTTACATGCATAGCAGTAGCCTTTGAAGTTTCCCCTGCTTCCACTTAACACAAATACGGGGCTTGACCAACACTTATTGGTTTTGTGGCCCTTTTTGAAACAGTTCTTGCAGTAACTATTGTTGGGTCTTACCGGTGCTTTTCTACAGTTATTGATTTTATGACCCGGTTTCCCATAATGATTACACGAAAAGTTAGAGGTCCTCTTTCCTTTGTGTGCTAGTGACTTCTTCTTAGCATTCTTGCTTATCTTGGTTCTAGAAGATTCACCAATCTCCTTGCTGACTTCACCGGTGAATCCAAGACCAGTTTGGTCTTTGTGCCTTCTTTGAGCTTTCAATTGCTCATCGAACTTGGCTAAACTTTCATTGTATCTTCTCAGAACATCATTTCTTTCTTCAAGGACTTTCTTTTGTCCCTTGAGTTGATACACCTCTATTGCCAGTCTCTTACATGCATCATCCTTCTCCCGACATGCCTTGTGCAAGCTGGTGTTTTCCTGAGTGATATCCTCCATGTCCTCCTGAAGTTGTAGAAACATTAATTCAATCGTTCCTATATCATCCACTGCTCGGTCTCTTGCTCTTTTGGCGGCAGTCAAGGACTTAACTGTTGTATTCCTTTCATCTTCAGCTTTTCTCATTTTCTTCATTAGTTCAATTATTCTTAGGGCATTTTCTTCTTGCTCCCTTTGTAGATTGGAGATCTGATCGGTCAGGGTCTCATTCTTCTCCATGAGTTTAGATACCGTCTCCTCCGCTTCATCAGATCCACTCTGCCCAGAGAGCTCATCGATGGTTTCGTTGCTCTCATTTAATTGTAGGGCCAGCTCTTTTCACTTTGTCAGTGATCTCCTGAGTCTATTCTCCAGAGAGACAATAATGTCGTTGGCTTCCTCGAGCTGTTTCTGATACCGGTAGACCTCCATGATCTTTCTCTCAAGTTGTTAGACTTTTAAGTATAGAGAATCTGGCTCTAATACCAATTGTTAATACTTATCGGTTGCTGAGAGGGGGGGAGTGAATCAGTAAATACTTCCTGGTATATTATAACTATAATCTTTTTGCTTTCTTAAGCTAATAATCAAAATATAAGTCATTCATAAACATAAACAGAATCACATAGAACAATGCAGGAATTTATACGTGGAAACCCTCGATTAAAAGGGAAAAACCACGGTGAGACAGAGCTCACAACTTCACTACTTGTGGAATGAAGGCGCCCTGTTAGGAGCTTACAAAGCACTGGTTAACGTGCTACCCGATTAGGGGATTTTCATAGAGATCTGTTAAGATCTAAACCCTGTTAGGAGCTGCCTGGTTACAGGACTCTGAATATCAGAAGGAGATGTTACCCTGTCAGGGGATTTTTACAACGAACCGATTAGGTCCACCCTAATAAAGGGATTTCAACTTGCTTTCACTTCTGATAAAAGCAATGATCAATTGAGACACTAAATGTCTGATTAGATCATACCTCTTTCCCGGTTTGCCTAGCTGTTGATTTCTGCTACCTCTGTATCTGTAGCTCTTTTCTCAGAAGACGTTTCTCCTCTGCTCTTATGCAATCACCATCAATCAACAACAACACTCTTGCGTCCCATGACCTGTATTTATACCAGAGTATAAACCCTTGACTCATGGAACCGCTAGGCCGTAAACTCACCAATAAATCATGCAACTAGCAAAAACTATGCGTTGTGATCTGGAGTTTACCATGAGGCTAACTCCACTTCTTAGCGGTGGATATCCTTATAATCTGGTTTTAACTCAAACTACTTCCGCAGAATCCGGTGCGGATCTTTAGGCAGTTCAACCAGTATATCCTTATAATCTGGTTTTAACTCAAACTGCTTCCGTAGAATCCGGTGTGGATCTTTAGGCAGTTCGACCGATATATCTTGTACCCGGTTCCAACTCTGTGTGAACCCAGTGACTGGTACTAGATCGGTCTACCAGTGTAAACCATTTCCTCTGTTTCTTATCTACCGGTGTCTTCGTTGTAAAGTGAGTGACCGGTGATCATTTACCGGTGCAAGGGGTTTGTAGATTCACACTAATGACAACTTAAATTGCTAACAAAAATATGACACAGCACTATTCTTCTACATGTGGGAATGGCGCTCAAACAAGGAGTCCACAAGAAGCCTCCAGATGTGCTCAGAGCACAGTCGCTACCATGCCAAGGAATTTGGCAAAATAAAAAAATCCATGGCAAGAGCTAAAACGCACCTAGGGTGCAAATCTTCCATGCATCCAAAATCCTACCTATGGTGAAAACTCTGCCAATAAGCCCCATACACGCGCAGGGTAAAACTTCAATATAGTCAAGGAAGTTTTAAGAGATGAAGAAATCCACATTGAGGGCACAATCGTACTTAGAGCGCAATTTCTATGTAGTCGCAGAAATACACCAAGGTAAAAAGTCCTTCATATGCACTCATTTGTGCTCCCATTGTGATTTTTGTATAGTTAGAGAAAAATCAAAATCTAAAGCAATTATAAATATCCCTCCCACATCCAAATATGTGGCCAAAATATTGTTGAAGTTCCCAAGGTTTGGAAATCTAAGGGCAAAGTATTACAAGGGAACTTTATAAAATTCATCACCAAGGTATATATGTACTCATAGCGCAAATGTATACAGGCAATGGAATTTTCGTTTATAAAGTTTGCGATCAATCCTTCATTGATAATAAGTTTGTCACCAAAGGAAAAGTTAATAGGGCCAAGAAAATTTCATTTGGAAGATTGAAGTCTTTAACTATATCTCATATGGGCTCTATAATGCTTCAGCTATACAAAAGTCAAGGAATTAATAAAAAGTGTCAAGATTCTCCAAAGTTTGTCGGGGGTAGTGGGATATTTCCAAAGTTCAAATTCATGTTTAAAGTGAGCTCAAGGGAAACTCAAAAGAAGTTGATAAAGTTGGCCAAGTATTGAGCAACCAATGAATATTGTGGAAATGTAATTTATAAAGTATCAAATTCCCCCCAAACACATAATTGACAAAATTGGATAAATTACAAAGTTGATTTGAATTCAATCAAATGTTAGAACATGTGAAATGTGCTTGAAGTTGTGATTTAATTTGTGATAGGAAAATTGGAATTTCATTGAAGAACTCACGAAGAATAGGTTTGAAATTGATCAAGTGTGGAAGTCAAGGAAATATTTGGTGTGTGAAATTTAATTAAATATTGGAATTTTTAACATCTAATATTTAATAAAACATTCGGAATAATTCAAATTGCCTAAGTGAAAGAAAGTTCCAACCTCTTTCAAATACACGCCCATGAGAGAAGAAAGAGAAGTATGCGAATTCTAGAGAGAGAAGATAAAGACACGAGAATTTTCAAGAGAGAATGTTGGAGAGAGAAAACTTCTTTCTAGAGAAGGCTGAATTTGTAAAGAGAAAAATCAGAGAGAAAACTGAAAAAAAGGATTTTGTTTAGAGAGGAATTTTAGAGAAAAATATGAAAGAATTTTTATATGATTCGTACATCAATTATTTTATTTTGTAGAAGGAATTCCATTTCCAAACATTCAAGGAAGATATTCAAGGCCAAGAGTTCCAGTTCCAGTGTTGAAGACATCCAGTTCAAGGCATTCAAGGTTCCAAGATCAAAGTTCAAGTATAAATGAAGAAAGAAGAGTACAACACCTTGAAGTTCCTCTGGAAAATCCAAATATCCCAGTTAGGAAAAACCAAGAAGGAAGAGTTCCAATTCTAGACATTCAAATTCCTGAGATCTAATTCAAGTATGAAAGACTTCAGCAATGATAGAATGGTCAACAAGAATGGCAATTAATCACCTTCCTAGGTTGACATGTCCAGATTCTCTGCATTTAAGGAATAGAATCAAGCACAGGCTATTCTCGGCAAAGGAGTATTTAATGCATAGTAGGCATTCATGTTGGCCCACTCTCCTACTGAATGGGCTAGCATAGTGAGCATTCATGTCACCCCACTCTCCTAGTGAATGGGCTCACATAGTGGGCATTTATTACCCCAATAAGAAGGCAATTTTCTTGTGATACCAACATATCACATCAACCTTGAGCTTATCCACAGTCAAGAACTGGCATAAAAGGAGCCTTGGAGTCAATTGTATGATCTTTCACAATCTTAGCATACACATGATCTTGATCAAGAGAGGATAAGATATCTCAAGGTTTTGTTCTACTATTGGTAGGTCATAAAACACACATCAACATAAACTGGCGCTAGGAGGTTCCCAACACACAAGTATTACGCAAGAGATATTTCACATCATGAATCAAGATGGTACTTCCACATAGAGACATTGTACCAGTCCTGCAACCAAATCTCAGATTTGGAGACAACCAAGAAGACATCATCGCGAGAATGAACTCTCTTGCCTGGAATTAAGAGAAGCGCAACTAGGTATATGTGCGTGAGCTTTGTGTTCGAGGAAGAAGAAAAGAAAGCGCAAAAGATAGAAGCAGGTATTCAAAGAGCATTGATCATCCAAAGGAATCAACATCCTTTGGCACCTTTGAGACAAAATTAAGGACTTCACATACTAGAGTGTATCAATTCATTCTCGCCTAAGGTACATCGAAGAATCCTAAAATTCACTCCGGGAGCAAAAGAACTACAAGAGTTAAAGTTTGATCCAAAGCCTAGGCGAGGCTAGAAAGAAGCATCAACAAGTCAAAGTTCACCAAGTGTAGCAAATCCTACTAGAATATTCCAAACTCCACCACCATAGTGTCAACCACAAGGAACCATTCACCTGCAACAAGGATCAACTGAAAAAAGTGGTCAACAAGGAACTACATGAATTCAACAAGTAACAGTTCAAGTACCTATGCAAGTAGTTGCACCTACAACCATTCAACATCAAGTTCCAGCAATGTCACAACAATGGCGTCTACAAAATGCATAAACTCTCGCAACATTTACTGCTTATCATGATATGCCAAAAAATCTTGAGCATTTTTGTTCAAACTTCTTTGTTAATGAAGTCAACCTATTAAGATTTTTGAAGGCGTTCTCCAAAACACAAACATCTAGGAGGACGATGTTGCTTGCAGATTGTTCCCTTATTCATTGGGCAATGAAGCATTTTATTGGTACATCAATCTACCCACTAATTCAATCCGAACTTTGCAGGAGTTAAAGGATGCCTCCCTAGGAAAGTTTAGACTGTTGGTTACCCCCAATGAATTGTATAGACAATTCATTGAAATTAAGGAGGCAAGAATGTGAACCAATTGGTGCCTTCAATAACAGATTTTAAAGAGCTTATTCATGATTGTGTGATCCTTACCGCATAGGTGATGATGCGACAAGACCTATATAGTATGCATCTTTCGATTGCTTCACTTTTATGTTTGTTCAAAAGACTCAATCAGCTCCAACCAATCTGATGCAAGCATATGCAAAGGCCAAGGAGTTAGTCTCCAATCACCAACAACTGCTATTGGAGCACCTAGTTACTTTGGGAATGCTAGCATGTTGAATCAAGTAATGTTGAACTACGCTCCTGCTATCAATCATGTTCCTACTCCTACAAATTAGTTAGTGCCGCATCTAGGAACTCCAATGTCTCAAGCAATGCCAGCACAACCTATTAATCTCTAGAACACGACACCTTCAACGAGTACTCGAAGAAAACGATGATATGAAGGATTTAAAAGAGCAAGTAAAGAAACTATCCTCTGAGGTCACTTACCTCAAAAATTGTGAAGAGTCCAACTGGCTCTCAATCGCAAACTTACTTCTATCTCAATTTAATTTGCAATTTTATTTTTTTTTTAACACATGATTTTTTTGATAAATTTTCCAGATTTATGAAATTGAACCAACAGCAATTTAACATAAACTCCAAAGCTAACTAGTTTAACCAGAATGAAAGATATCAATGTTCAATAGGCAATATATAATTTATTAATTCAGACTGGCACCTTAAAGCCAAATGCAGCATGTTTCATAATGTGACGCAGCCCCAAGGAATGACGTATAGCTTGCTCGAGATTGACGCCAATAACAATTAATGTCTTTTAAACTCTGCAGGCTCCTTTCATGACAAAATGGTGAAGGCAGATTGAGCTGGCAACCTTCTCTTAAACCCCACGCAGCTATACAATGAAACGTTGCCTTCTTAAATGTATACGCCTCCCTTCATAGCCGTACGGCATCCAATAATACTCCAGCCAATGCAAAAAGCAACACAATTCATTGGTATGGTGAAACCAATTCAAAGTGTTCGAATCCTTAGAAGAAGTTGACATTTCTTTAAGGAATTACCAATCCCTTATGCTCTCTCCAAAATCGATTTGTTCACAAAACTCGTGTAATTAAAAAATGAAGGCAATTTGATAAGGTTTTCAAGAATTTCAAGGCTTTTAAAGAAAAACAATATCATAACAAGCCTTCCTCTTCACACTTTACTTGAAACTTCAAGAGCACACCTTTCATTAAAGAATCTTCAACTTCACACCATCAAATTATAACATGTAATAACATAGTTATTTAATTAAGCCAAGTTTAATTCAATAACTCCATATGCAAGGTGATGAAACTAAATCCAATTGACAAATAGCATCCTATGCCCAAACTACCCTGCCAGAAATAGAAACCTAACAAAAATAGAATTACTATAAATAGTAAATCTATCACAGAGACCCTCTAAACCATCTATTAGCTCACGAGGGTCGCAATGATGAACTGACAAATACACCCTCCAGACTCCTGCTAAAACGGGGACATCATAGTCCTCCCTCCCCTAGATTGCTTGTCCTCAAGCAATCACAACCCAAGGTGCTGTAGAATATCCTCCGACTCCCAAGTAGCATCCTCAGCTGGTAAGCCACACCACTTCACCAGGAACTCCTTGATGACTCGTCTATGCAAATGTCTCTCTCTAGAATCCAAAATGGCCTCAGGAGTCAGCTCCAGTTTCCCCTCATTGTCCAATGGAGGTAAAATAGAAGATGGGACAACATGCCTACCCAACGCCTTCTTAAGGCGCAAAACATGAAATACATTGTGCACCTTCCTGTCCTCCGGCAAATCTAGCTCATATGCAACCTCGCCAACCCGTCTAACCACACAAAAGGGACCATAATACCGAGGTTTGAGCTTTTCTGCTCCGCTCTTTCGAATTGATGACTAACTGTAGGGCTGCAACATCAAATATACCATATCCCCAACCTCGAAAGAGCGAGCCACTCTCCTCTGATCAGCATACAACTTTTGTTGATTCTAAGCTCTTTGTATGTCATCACACAAAGTACCCATAATATCCTGATTGTCTTGCAGCAAATCACCTGCACTAGGAACTCTGCTATCACTGAACATCAAATCCAAGAAACTGGGTGGATCATAACCATACAAGGCCCTGAAAGAAGCCATACGAATAGACATATGGTGAGTGGAATTGTAATAGTATTCACACAGATAGATCCACTTCACCCAAGCCTTTTGCTGAGCAGACACATAATTCCAAAGATAGCCCTCCACCCATTTATTAACAATCTTCGTCTGACCATCGGTTTGCGGGTGGTAACTAGCACTAGGAGTCATCTTCGTACAACATAATCTGAACAACTCCTGCCAAAAGTGACTCATAAAATGACTATCTCGGTCACTCACAATATTCTGGGGTAAACCAAGCAATCTGAAAACCTCCCAGGAAAATAACTCTGCAACCTGAACCGCTGAAAAAGTAGTAGTGATTGGGAAGAAATGGGCAAATTTCATGAGCCGGTCCACCACCACATAGATACAGTCTCTACCCTAGGCCTTAGTCAAGCCCACAATGAAATCATAGAAATACATTCCCACTTCCGCTCAGGAATGGGAAGTGGTTGCAGTAATCCAGCTGGATATGTATGCTCCTTGTTCTGTTGGCAAACAAAACACTCTCTGACATATCTTTGCACATCATGCTTGAGGCATTTCCATGTAAAACGCTCCTGCACCTACCTATAGGTCTTAAAAAAACCCGGATGACCAGCTAAGGGAGAATCATGGAAAGCTCTCAACACCAACAGTCTGACACTCGATCCTGGAACCAAAAACATCCTCTCCTTGTAAATGATCAACTCATTCACAAGGGTGTACCTGCTATCCTGAATAGCTCCATCAATAAAATCAGATGCCCATTGATTCCTAGCATAATCAGCAATAATCAAATGTCTCCAATCCTCAGTGATCTCTGTCATAGCGCACAAATGTGGCCTCCTAGAAAGTGCATCAACAACTACATTTTGTGTCCCTTTGATATATGAGATATCAAAATCATAAGACTGAACCTTGCTGACCCACTTTTGTTGTCTCTCATTCAAGTAATGTTGTCCAAGGAAATACTTCAGGCTATTATGATCTGTTTTAATACAAAACTTACTACCCACCAGATATAAGAATACTTCAGTGCAGATTAAGAATTTGAAGACAACACTGAAGTATTATGATCTGGCTAATAAGAATTTGAAGTATTTCCTTGGAGAATTTGAAGACAAAACTTACTCTACTGTCTTCAAATTCTCTTCTTTGATGGCCTTGAGAATATGCTTTTTACCATTTACTTCAAACTGCATCTCCATATCCTTAAGGCTGAGATAAAAAACCTCAATAGAATGCAACCATCTCATACTTAAAACCAATTATGTCCCTCCCATATCAACCACATAAAAATCAGACTTCAAGTCGTAATTATTTAACCTCAAAGGAAAATCGGGGATCATCTTGTCGCACTTAAGCGTGTAACTGTCAGCCACCTTAACTCTAATACCTTCCAATCCTTCAATCTATAAGCCTCTCCTGGATACCAAGTATGAGTCTATGAAATTATGAATAGCACCTGTATCCAACAAAGCAATAACACACTGCCCTACTAGGAGTCCATGTAACCTGAAAGATCCCTCTTTCTGCATGCTGGAGAGGTAGACAACCTTAAGGTTGGGATCATCATCAACCTTTTTCTCTGTAGCCACTTCTTCATAGTTCCCTTCATCATTATCAGTTTGCTGCCCCACATAATCAGAACTATGCTCATCCTCAAAAAACCATTCCATAAGCCTATTTGTTCCCTTAGGCTTCAAGGGACATTCATGTTTTTCATCATAAGGACCCCTGCAATACAAACATAATCTTTTCCTTCTCAAATCGTTAAGAGTTTCCTGATCAAGAGGCCCTGTCATAGGTCTTTTAGAATCTGGTCCATCTATCTTTTTTGGGACAGCACTATTGTCAAATGAAGAACTAGATGGTTTAGAAGGAAATCGAGTGCGTGGAGCTGAAAACTCCAAGTCTCTTACCTTCTTCATGGTTGTCTGCAAGGAAGAAGGGTCAAAAGACTTAACCCAGTCCCTGAGAGGCTCAACTAACCCCTCTATGAAGAGCATAACACGCCTCCTCTCAAAAATATCATACACCATGACTGAAACCTTATGAAACTCACTGATGAAGGCCTCCAAACTACCAGACTGTTTGAGTTGTGCCAACTCACGGAAATAGGACTCAGGGTCCTTCCTGTCAAATCTCTCCACTAATCTGTCCACAAAGTCCTGGTAAGTCATAATCTGATCATGATGTAACAAAACCAGCCCATGATACCACCAATCATGAGCAATACCATCTAGATGCAATACAGCAAACCGAATAGCATCCTCTTCTGACATAGGACGTAATGAAAGATATGTGTCTAGCTTGTGAACCCAAGCTCTAGATGTCATTTTCCCACTCCCATCAAAGTAAGTCAAAGTTAATTTGTTAGTTGCTTGTTTAAGGTCATTCTGTCTAGATCTCTGTCTCATGTCAAGACCTGGCCTACCTCTGGAATGCTCTCTCTTCTGTGTCAAGAATCTATCAAAGTTAAAAATTTCTTGTGATGGCTTCATGCAAAGCATCCCACTCTACAAAGTGAGCCACCATGTCATCAACAAATGGTGCTAGCTCAGTATCAATGCTGACTGTATCCACCTCAGGCCTCAAGAAAGTGGGCGTAAAGGCCTATCACAAGTGCCTGTAAGATCCACTCTGAAATCCTGTCTATCCTCAATCCTGGACCTATGAGAACTTAGTGATGCACTCCTAGTGCCCCTATCTCTGCCATGATCTCCAGGTAAAGTCATGCGCTGCAAGGTGTCAGATAATTGTTGCAAAACATTTGCAACATGATGTTGTCCTTCTTCTAAATTTCTGAAAGCGTCTATGGCTTCCTTGTCCACATCATTACCAATATCGTTTATATTCCCCCCACACCTATTTTCCTATATAAATCCACAACCCCCCTCCCCAAAATAGCCCCTTTTTTTTTGCCCATTTTAAACCCCCCAATATGAATGCACATGATATTATATTGCCCCTCCTGTGAAGAACCCGTGAAGATATCTCAATATTTTGTTCTACTGTTGGAAGGTCATAAAACGCACAACAATAGGTACCACGGATTATGGGTTATGGTATCCTAAAGTGTAATGTCCCATTTCTGAGCAACTCAATGAGCCAGGACAATTACCAAATTCTGCCTTTGTACTTAAATCAAAGGACTGCACTTATAACCTAGTATAAGATGTTGACAAAATATCAACTACTATTTCTGATCTGAATGTGTAATTATATGCAAGAGGGATATTAAATTGTTGGAAATATCTGGTACACAATTATGAAATATGCTCTGAATTATATTATTATTAAACTTAGTGCGACGACCCTAGCTAGACCAAGTATTGAAAGACAAATATGCAATGGAGATGTAAGGGTATTGCTTATAGCAATACAAATTGCTATTTCTGATTAAACTATTATTACATGCAATTTCTGAATTATGATTATCACTTATAGCAATGTAGATGTTGCTTCTAATATAATCCTTCAAATCTATGCAATCAATTCTTATTGCTTAAAGAAAAATTGTTGTTTCAGATATGCTAATGTGTTATCCAATTCCGCAAAATGTTGTTCTGTCTGATATAATCAGATGATGCTTGCAATAGGGGTGTCGTCTTTAATTTCACTATCAAGTTGTGCAACCCGTTTATGCCAATAAGGCTTAATGTTCTATCAGCTGATCCAATACAGATGAAGGAAATAAGTATAATGTCTTCCGTGCCTTGGAAAGATAAGTCATTGGCCTCTATATACTTGCATTTGACAAATGAAAGAATGTGAGGATGAGACGCGTCTCATTCCTTGATTAGGGTCATCTTTCAATTGTGCCTCTTCGGTTATGATTTGTTAAATCATAACCATTTGTAATATCTTGACATATTTGTTTGCAATGATAATTGACTTGGCTTAGCCCATTAATTAATACATTTATGCCATCAATATATTTTATATGGAGTCAATACCAACCTATGGTATTGCTGATTATCTCTGATCATTCCAACTTGCTTTAGGAAACTGCCTTATTTATATGGCTAAATGGCCAAGGATGAATAATGCAAATATGAGCATGAAGTATGATTGTGCAATGGCTGTGTGATGAAGTACATTGCCGATCTGAAATGTGTGATATGGATGAATCTGTGCAGGATATGAATGCATATGATTTGAATTTAGGGATGTCACAATCTCCCCTCCTCCATAATGCTTGCCCACAAGCATTTGACCTTTGTGTTCTTGCTGGTATCCATTGTAATTAAGGCAGTATCGACTTCCTCCATCTATTTTCTTGAAAACTTCAACTGATGGTCGAGGGAGCATAGTTTTCCTAGGTGATTGGCTGTTTCGATGCTTGAATATCCTTAGTATGCTTTCTTTAAGTTTTAAGAAAGTAATGGAGGCTGCTGCAATTGCAAGATTTTTAAGGAATAAAAGTGGTCTGGCTTCCAAGTTCTGATTCACTGTAAATTGGCTATGATTGTTTGGGGTATCATCATTTAGTAATCCATGTAAGGTGTACTTCTGACCTTGTACTTCGAATTTGAAGGTCTTCTTCTGGAAATTTTGTTTAAAATTCCAAATTTGTCTCATCCATTGCATGCCAAGAATCATATCAATATTCCCAAGCTTAATGACATTTAAGTGATCTGTATAAGTGTAATCTTTAATGGTGATTGCGAGTTTGGGAATTAGAGTTTTGCAATTTATGGTTATACCATTAGCCATCTTGATCTTAATATCCTCTTGTTCATAGTTGGGCATATTTTGTGTAGTAATCAAGATTTGGTTAATACAGTTATGGGTTGAGGCGACATCCAATAAGATGTTTGTCCTTACCTTCAAGATTGCCTTTGACTTAAAAGGTGTGTTGAGAAGAACCTTCTATTGTATCTAGGAATCCTCCCTTCTTTGAATCAGAAGGTGGTTTACTTCCCGTGTCGGAGTCACAACCAACACTATTTATAATATATATCCTCATTATCATCACTAGTGGACCTCACTTCAATATAGTGAATTTGCCCCCTCATTCTTTGCATCAGTGTTCGGGTACCCATAGTTGTTTACAAGTGAAACATAGCTTTTGTCTCCTTAATTCTTGTCTAGTTTCCATGTCGAGTTTGAATTTAGTGGGAACTGAAGAGCACACTGTGATATTGGAGGGGGGGGGAGGCGGGGTGAATCAATATAATAAGAAATCTTACTAATTTAAACTTTATCCATCACAATAGCATCAATTACTAAATTTAACAATTATGCACGAGAATAAATTAACACAATGTTTACGTGGAAATCCAATGCGGGAGAAAACCACGGCAAATAATTGCTTTTATATATTTCTTCTTTTATAATGTTTGTAGGCACCAACCTACTAGAGGCACCAACCCCTAAGTTTATGAGCACCAACTTCACATAAATCTGAAATTCCACATTGACAATGTTGCTATCTCAACCGATGATGGATTCTATTTTGCTCCACAAATTTCCTTCCTCAATCTGCTGTTATTATAGTCACAAATCTCCCATAAGATAATCACAACCTCTTTATGATATTCATTATATTTTCTTCTATCTCATATACACCACACCTATAAGCTGATTGTCTTCAAAGCACACTCTTCTCATACACTGTATATTTCCTTCTAACTCATACACACTACTCTTTAAATAACTCATCAAGTAAGACAGCATTTCAAACAACCTAGAGGCTAAGTAACACGAAGCATTGTTTTGTTCGAAGACAATAAAGCAATCGGGATATGTATCGAGCTCCTCTGATTCCCAATGATTACATCGACAAGACATATGCCAATAGTATTAAATAAAAGCATCGGGATGAGTTGCACCAACGGACTTATCGGCTTAAAAATGACCATCATCGAAGCGGGTTTTGAGATACCCCGATACCCGATAAGGTTATCGAGATGATCTATACCAACAAATGGAAAAGAGAAAATTATTGGCTTATTTGTTATCCTGATATGTAAAGCGAAGACAAATCGTCAAGACCCGACAGGATGATGGCAAGTTTGAACTTCAAAGATACGCTAAGTACTCAAGTGCGGAGAATTGATGCTCGGGGTGCTAGAGTGATCGGGAATGGAAGCATAGTAAGGGAATTCCCGAAATTCCCAAGGGAAGGTTGAGACCCACGCATTTCAAAATTATAAGTTGTGCCGAAGAAGATAAAGGAGGATAACTCATTGGGATCCGATTGATAAGCGATAAGAGACATGGTACGTAATCAAACTCTTTGGTCGGAAGGGAAGCATTTGAAGTACGATAGCATCCATCGGAGAACGGAGGGAGGTAGTGTGATTCCCAAAACTCCGAAGAATGGAGCCTGTGGACAGTCAAGTGTGTTTCATGTAGCTAAGGATTTAAGGAGAAGGCTACAAATCATTCTCTAAACACTCCCTAATGGAAGGTAAGATTTTATTTTTCTAAATTAATATCTGATTAATTTATTTTTATTTGTGCAGGATCTATTTATTAGCGGCAAGAAGTATGGAAGGATCCACGGAATAAAAAGGAAGCAAATATTGCAAAAATGGAGCACCTTGTCATGCTGGAAATTACTGTCGAGGAGGACATTATTCATGATGTAGATACATATGCCTCCAAGGAATACTTGGAACACATCAAGAAATATAGCATGTTGTTGGGGGATTAATCCCAGTTTCAAAAATGTTTTCCTAAAGTTGGTGAGTGTTTTATGCAATTGGTCTATTATGTCAGTTTGTTTAGTTGTCGGTTAAGAAGTTACAAGTCTTTGTGAAAGGGTATGCCTTTTCACCCAAACTGAATCCTCGTCTATATATAGGGGATCATTTTTATGTCTAAAATGGGAAAGGGGATAAAAATACAATCCTGATACTTTCTTTTACAATGCACAGTTGATGTTTACTTCAGATCATATGTCCAACTGTATGCAATCATATTCTCAGGTTTAATACAAATCAGGAGTTCTTTCAAAGATGCGATTTTGGTGTCTTTATTGATTAGTTCCTTATGATATCTATTTCATAAAAATAGAGGCCGAATGTGTAATCTTATGGAATTGTATTTGAATATGTTACAGTTTGATCATCAAGATAAAGAGTGGTTATCAAATTTATTTTGTCTTGTTGGCCTTTCTGAGAAAAGTTAAAAGCAATAAGACTAACTGCAATATTAATTCAAAATTACCTGAACATACAAAAGCCATTTGGTTGATAGTTTAAAATTGTCTCATAAGGTTATACGTAAAATCATAAAGATACAACTTCATCACCTGAGAAGAAGAAGACACTGGTATGTTGTTAATCTCTGGATTTTAGTTAGCATTTGCATTTTTAAGGCATTCATTTAAGCATTCATTCATTTACAAGCAAGATATTTTAAAGCACTCTTTCAAAAGCATTTTATTAAAGCATTCAAACAGCATTGAAGTATTTAGTGGTTGTGATATTCACAATCTGATCTACCTCAAGAATTTACTTGCCACCTTGAGAGATCACCTGAAGTTTAATATACATTTTGCAATCTACTATAAAAAGTCTTAAACCAGGAAGTTTGGTTAAGGTATAGACCCACCCGCCTGAGTCCTGCACAACCTGAAGTGCAAGGGAGGAGGATCATAATCGATCACTCCTGCTAGTTGGCCAAGTCAATTGGAAAATCCAATCATTGCGTGGGCAAGCTCATAGGATTTCCAATCTGTTGATTTGGGAACCAACAGGCATCATGATGGTTGCTTTGTTTAAATTTTTATATGGTTTCATGTACTTTAAAGTTTAAAAATTTGAAATACCGATTCACCAGCCCCCTCCTCCTACCTCCACCCCTCAGTAATTTCTGTGTGCTCTTCAAGGTGACCTGACTAGGCAAAGATGAAAGTTTTTCTTTGGTCACCATAAATTTCAAAAGGACTCACCACTTAATGACTTCAAAGTCTATGAAAATAGCTATCATATTGTCTCTCTAATGAGATAACATGCATTTAAAAAGAGGAATCATATTATTTAGGCCTTCCTTATTGGCTGTTCATTGATATCTTGAGTGGCCATGCAACCAAACTCAAGTCTAGCCTTTCGACTACAATCTTGTAAGTGGCTTCAGCAACTCCCAGTTTTAACAATATTCAAAATTTAAATATTATGAACAAATATGCAATTGCTACAATTTACTGTGTGTGTGTGTATTGTCATCAGCAGTTGTAGGTTTCAGCCATTATTTCAGTTTGGCTTAAAAGTTCATGTTACCAGAATTGTATGCTGTTACTTAGAGTTCTATTATTATTTCAATATTACAAAAAAAGGCAATTTTTTAAAATGTTAAAAGATTGAGTTAAAACTTTTACTTATAAGCTCCAATGTCATGTATATCAAATGCAAGTCCAAGAGAAGATTCTGTCCTCATATTTGAAGCTATAAAAATAATTACTTGATTATTGAATGCATGCCAACACAACTACATAGTATCAGATATTTTAGTTATCGTATCCAATTTAGAAGACTTAAAAAGTTTGTCACTACCATGATACTCATATCTAGGAAATAAATTCTGTTTAACACACCTTTGCCTCAGACTAACATGATCTGGAAATTCAAATTCTGCTGGAAAGGAGTGCAGATTAGAAACCTGAAATGATTAGAATCCAAAACTAATAAGTGGCAATCTATAATATGCACTTGACAACAATCAACTAAAATACAAATTTCTCTTTTTCTCTTATGGACATAAAATTGTACCTCACGAGGCGTGAAATATCTCAAATCAAGTTCTTCCAATAAAGCAGACTTAATTTTGTCTCCTTGCCTCTCATCATTTGATTTTGAATGCGGATTGCTTAAATTATCCTGTAGATTGTGCAGCATCTTACGATGTCAATAACAAAGTAAAGAAGTAAAATTACCATTTGAGGAGAAATATTTGTAATATTGAGAGACAATTATAATAAGAATATATTGAATAATCTTTACTTAAAGGAAATGATGTAACCATCATCACAGGTAAAACATAAACATTTTATGAATCGTACACAGTTGTACTACAGTTCATAACTTTTTTATGGGTTGGATAACATAACTTTGATGGACATAATACATGATATGAGCAGCAACCAAGTATCCATTAAAAAAAAGCTTTATCAGAGAAGAATTTCTTGTAACTTCTACAAAGAAGCTACAAACAAACCATACCCAATAAATCTATGAATTTTAACCATACAGAGGAATAAATAAAAAACTATGTAAGGAATAAATCGATTGCTTTAATTTTAATCTAACCCAAATTATATTAAATAAGGATTTAAGTTTCGCAGCAACTCCAAGCAAGGTTGCATGAGGACATTATGGAGCACTGAAATAGCCTTAAATGGTGTTCCAGAGGAAGCAGCCAAAGAGAACTAAAAGTTGCACACAAGAACTCAAAATACAACCCTGAGAAAAGCATATTGGAAAATTCCCAGGAAAAATAAAACAGCAGGTAACACTTCAGTGATCAAGAATAGTGGGGGCAATGACCAAAAACTCATCGACAATCTAACAATCAGGAGTAACGGTCGGAAGATTTCCAGGAAACCCATGAACACAGGAAAGCCACTAAGGCTATCAAGAACTCTTAAGAACATTGTTAGAAGCACACTTACACCTAATGTATCCATCCTACCTATGATTTATGGCTTGCCCAAGACACCTAAAGAAGGAATTGCTATGCAACCCATTGTATATAGTAATAACAAGAGACAAGATTTACCCACATGCCCAGGTATATGAATCATGTAGCAGATTCATTGGCAAATTTAGGGATGAAATAGGAGGTAAGGAATGGGAATCGGTTTACTCATTTATCTTCTCCAGACGCTCATCTGGAAGTGGTGCATATCTCTTTATGGGTGCCAATCTTCTGTTTCTCTGTGACCTGACAACTGATCTGAACGTTGCCTTCGTAGTGGAATGACTATAGCTTCACTTAATACTCCACATTTGGGAAGTTGGTCAGCTTGATTATAATGAATGCAAAACTTTAAGATCGCACCTAACACAGCTACATACCAAATAATTACCTGGTAGTGAATAAAGAATATTTTGTCAAAATTGAAGGGAGGCTGACTGAGTCTACAATTTAAAGTTTAAACTATAACAACCCATACCATCACTATCAGAGACTAACTACAGAAGTAGCTGCACAAGTGCGACCCAATGACTTTATAAGGTTGTACCTGATAATTAAAGATGAGATTGCATAAAAAGGACAGTCAAAAAACTAAGAAGCATACACTCCAACTGCTCTAATTCATACTCCAAATCAGGGAGGGCAATCTATACCCCCATAGATATGATCTCTAGACCTAATAGCTACAGAACTAATAAGTGTCTGGTAGTAAAAGGGAGTTTGGTGAGATTAAATAAAACAAAAACGACTTGACATTATATGCATGTATGGACATGCATGCCTATCTAATAACATACCCCCAACCCTAAAACCTAAAATAAAAATGAACACTGAAACTAACAAAACTATCATCATTACTCAGCATTAAATTGAGCTATATGGAGAAATCGTAAGAGCAGAATATCAACCATGTGGCAGAAAATAGAGGAAAAAAACAAATACAGCAATTTTTTCTACCAGATTATCATATCCAGCAAGCATTAAAACAAGTTTTATGGATCAACCACAGAATATTGCGAAAAAGAAAAAGAAACCACAGCCTAATTGCTACATTCGATAGTCAACATGTTGTCAATGCACGTATGGCTGTTGGCATATTTGAGTTGTCATTGGATAAGTTTAAGGCAAACATCAATCCCACCGGTAAACCGGTAGACCACTCATACTCCTTAATAGGCACCGGTAGACCTAACAAAATATATGTACCGATAGACCAACCAGAGTGTCTACAACCGGTCTTATAGAACATACAGTGGATGTATGAGCAACCAGGTTAAAGATATATACCAGTCTACTGCATGATAATCCACACCAGATTATGCGGAGCTGTTTCAGTTAAAACCGGATTATACGGAGCATTCACCGTTAGAACTGAAGTTAGCTTTTTGACAAGAGTTAGTTTTATTTCTACGCGGACGTTTCAAGGTCATAGGACACAAAAGAAGTGTTGTTGAATATACAGAGCAGAAAAAAGATATCTTCTGAGAGAAGCTACGGTCACAAGAGGTGAAAGGCAGAGAGGATTCAACAACCAAGCAGAGCGGAAAGGTTAACAGTGTTGATGTTTTGTAGCTTCACTCGAATAAACACTATGAGTCAATCCTAGTGAAGATATATATATATATATATATATATATTTAGTATATATGAGATGTATATATATACTTAAATATATATACATATATACAAATATTATTATTATGTAAATATTAGAGAAATTAATATAATACTCGAGATATTATATGTGTGTGTGTGTGTGTGTGTGTGTGTGTATGTATATATATAATCATAATTGTCATTATATTAATTACATAATAATGAATAGACATGTCCCGTGAAGGGACATGTCTCTTCTTGGCTCTTTCTCAATATAAATGCAAGAAATTGTTGCATTTGGAAAACACATACAATTATATAGTGCTATTACATTTGCAATGATCCTAAAACCTTAACATGGTATTAGAGCCAAATTACAAAAGTAAGAGAGTAGTTTGTTGATGGTGAATGTGTGACTGTCTCAGAAAATACAGTCTCAGTACAAGGACCATATCTCACAAATGAACCATTAGATTTTGCTATATTTTGGACATGTTTGTGATAAACAAATATAAAATAATCTCACCGAAGAGATTGGAGAGAAAATGTCAGGTTCAAAAGTTATGACTGACTGTGTACGGGTCTATGCAAAAATCTGTAAAAGAGCGAGGTTTCTTCTTTAAAAGCCTAACCGCTTGAAGGGAGATCTGATCATATTGAAGGTGGTCATAGTGTATGGAACCTTTGGATACTCATGATAGGTCATGTGAAGAATTATGGTATTGTTCAATAACAGCGAAATCATTTTGTGAATTTGCATGATATTTTCTATATGGGCTCACCTTAAAAAATGAAATACTTGAAATTTATAAAAGATAAGTATTTCATGTTTTATTAATGCACATAATTTTTGAGTTTTTTTAATTCATGCTATACTAATGGTTATTAAAATCTTGTTTTCTTCTATCATTGGTATTTCTGGTCGAGATAGTTTAGTGAGCTATTTGTAATCTCTCTCTGACACACCTTCAAGACAGAAGCACAACATAATTGCATTCAAGGGAGAAAGAACTTGATACTTGCAAACGAATTGATGATTGAGACTACATGCAAAGGGAGTCTGACATTTCAAAACAGGTCAAGAAGTTGATAAACTTGAGCTTCAGAGGGAGCAGATGGTTCATTCAATGTGTGACAATCTTGATTGAAGAGGGAGTTCACTATTGAAGGTGAAACACTTCTGAGGTAAACTTGATATAATTGATTATTATACTAATAAATCATGAATGTTTTTAATGGGCCTACCCCCTGGGTAAATCATGAGGAAGTGAAGACTTCCAAATGATTATCACTTGTATTTACAAAAGTTATTGGAAGGTGACGATCTTACAATAACTTGATCTTCTATTGTGATAGACATCTTGTGATGGCTGAAACAGATCATGATAGATGGCATCTTCTATTGTGATAGACATCTTGTGATGGTTGAAACAGATCATAATAGATGACATCTTCTATTGTGATAGACATCTTGTGATGGCTGAAACAGATCATAATAGATGGCATCTTCTATTGTGATAGACATCTTGTGATGGCTGAAACAGATCATAATAGATGATGTGAATGTTCCTATGGAAAGTGCACATTACCTATGGACATTTGTTGAGTACTTGGTGGACATCATCTGACTTGATGTTGGTAGGCCATTACTCTGAGCACTTGGTGAATATCATGCGACTCGATATTCTACGGGCCAATGTTCCTGATATGATGAGATGATATCTTTATAGTTTTGTTGAGTGCTTGGTGGACATCATGTGACTTGATGTTGGTAGGCCATTACTCTGAGCACTTGGTGAATATCATGCGACTTGATATTCTGTAGACCAATGCTCCCGATATCATGAGATAATATCTTTGTAAACTTATGAGTACTTGGTGGACATCAAGTGACTTGATGTTGGTAGGCCATTACTCTAATTATTTGGAAAATATCTTGCGACTTGATATTTTGTGACAAATACTCCCAATATCATGAGATGATATTTATAAATCTATGAGTTAAGGTGAATATCATCAAACTTGATATTTCTAGTCAATCCATATCTCTGACATCACAGTAATGTGATATCAAAATAAAATTTCACAATTAACATTGTGTTGCTCTTTTAGATTGATGGATTTTATCTTCCCTAGCTAAGAGGGAGTGTTGATGTTTTGTAGCTTCAGTCAGATAAACACTATGAGTCAATACTAGTGAAGATACATACATACATACATATAAATATTATTATTATGTAAATATTAGAGAAATTAATATAATACTCAAGAGATATTATATATATGTGTGTGTGTGTGTGTATATGTATATATATAATCATAATTGTCATTATATTAATTACATAATAATGAATAGACATGTCCCATGAAGGGACATGTCTCTTCTTGGCTCTTTCTCAATATAACTGCAAGAGATTGTTGCATATGGAAAACACATACAATTATATAGTGCTATTACATTTGCAATGATCCTAAAATCTTAACAAACAGGTATGATCTAATCAGAGAGAAAGTGTCAATTCAGATCATTGCTTTTACATTGTTAAAGCATATTCAAATCCCTTTATCAGGGTGAACCCTAATAGGTTATTTATATAAATTCCTTAACCGGGTAGCATCTTAATTGGTGTTAAAAGTCCTTTTGCAAGGCGACTCCTAACAGGGTCAAGATCTTAACAAGTCTTCGATCAAATCCTTTTACCGAGTAGCACTCTTACAAGTGTTTTGTAAGCTCTTAACAAAGCACCTTTATTACTGCAGTAGTGAAGTTGTGAGCTCTGTCTCACCGTGGTTTTTTCCTTCTAACTGAGGGTTTCCACTTACATATGTTGTGTTGATCTGAGTATGTCTATTTCTGTTTATGAATGGTTAATTGCATTCTGTTTATACTGCAAGAATATATATACAAAGTTTAATTGAGATAAAAATAGTATTTACTGATTCACCCCTCCTCTCAGTAACCGGTTAGGAATAACAATTGGTATCAGAACCTTTGGTTCTCAAAAATAAAAAACTTAACCGCTTGAGTAAAAGATCATGGAGGGTTACAGGTATCAGAAGCAGCTTGAGGAAGCCAATGACATCATTGTCTCTCTTGAGAATAGGCTAAGAAGACCCCTTGTTAAAAGAAGGGAGTTGGCTCTGTAGTTGAGTGAGAGCAATGAAACGATTGAGGAACTCTCAGGGAAAAGTGGATCAGATGAAGCAGAGGAGGCAGTCTCTGAGCTTATGGAGAAGAATCAGATCCTAACCTATCAGATCTCCAACCTGAAAAGGGAGCAAGAAGATAATGCCTTAAGAATGACTGAAATAATTGAGAAAAAGAGGAAAGCTGAAGATCAAAAAAACACTGCAGTGAAATCACTAATAGCCTCTGAGAGAGCAATAAATTTGGCAGAAGAAGCAGTAAGAAAAGTGATCTTGTCGTTCTACAACTTCAAGAAGACATGCAGATAGTCACTCAAGAAAATGCAAACATGCAAAAGAACTGGCATGATAAAGATGATGCATGCAAGAGGCTAGCAATTGAATTGTATCAACTGAAGGAACAGATGAAAACTCTCGAAGAAAGAAATGAAACACTCAGAAGATACAATGAAAGCTCAGTAAAGCTTGATGAGCAACTTAACGCTCAAAGAAAGCACAAGCATCCCACAAGACTTGGGTTCACTGGTCAAAGCACCAAGAAAACCGGTGAGTCATCTAGAGTCAAGAAAAGCAAGAAGGAAAAGAAAAAACCGCTGGAACAAAAGGGTAAAAAGACCTTCAATACTTCTTGCAATCACTATGGCAAACCGGGCCATAAAACAAGTAACTGCAGAAATGCACCGGTAAAGCCAACTAACAGTTACTGCAAAAATTGTTACAAATATGGGCACAAGACCACTAAATGTAGGTCTTGTCCCGCAAGTGTGTCCAGTGGAAGCAAGGGAAGCTTCAAAGGATATTGCTACGCCTGCAACAAGTTTGGACACAAGGCTGACGAATGCAGATCCAAAACAATGGCATTCAGATCCCCACCGAGACCAATATTCCCTAAGAGGAATGAGAACCAGAGCACAACCAATTGTGCTAACTGTGGCATACATAGCCATAATGACTCCTGGTGTCATTCACCCAAGAAAACAATGGTGAATCCATGGAAGGCAACCGAGATAGTTTGTTAAACCAGCAACAATGTTGGACATCTGGCCAAACATTGTAGGAACTGGCCAATGAGCAAAAGTAGAGGATCGGTCAAACCGGTGAATAAGACCTTGTCTCCCAATCAAAACGACAAGGCAAAAGAGACCGAGAAAGAAGTCAAGAAGATTTGGTTCAATAAGAAATCAAAGAGCTCCACTAAGGAGAAGAAAGAGGGAAGAACATCATCAACAAACTTGTGAAGTTTTCATACCATTGTCCCAAAGAATTTGGGGACCCCTTTTTTTCGAGTAGGCCTTGGTAATTTCCTAGATCTAGGAGTTTGGATGTCGCAATTGAGAAGTATTTGGATGCCTTAGCGAGTTTTGGGGTGATCTAGAGGTTTTGAAATGACAATTTTGCACCTTGGATGTTTTGAAGCGCCTGCGAGGGTATAGCTTGTTTTCACCTTGCATGGAACTTTGGTTTTCCTAAACAGTTGATTTTATCTCTAGCCCAAATGAAATTCAATGAGAACATTTTATTTTGATGGTTAGAATAATATTTGGCAAGACAAATTTGTAAATTTCGGAGCTTCAATGAATTTTGAAAATTGATATGATTGTATAACTTGAACATTTTAAAAATGTAATTGTGGACTTAGATGTTTTTGGAAAATCTTGTAAAATTTTAATGGTGAAAATGGAATTTTAAATGAAAATTTTCAATTGCCAAGTAGAGATGTTTTTAAATTGCAAATTGGTTTTGAGTTGCAAAATGAAAATTAAATTGCAAAGAGTGTAATGACCCTTACCAATAGGCCACTAAAAACCCCTCAAAAATGCAACTCAAAATGTAGATAGAAAATTATTTTGCAATATATGAGTTCGCTGTCCCAAAATTTCAGAATAATAGATAGCAACAAAATACCATCTAAAACACTATCAATGATGTAGGAAATTGTTCAAAACCATATGCCATTCATATATCAACAATTTGCAACAATGCCATACATATTTCAGCCAATAATATAATCATCAAACCCTAGGTTTGCAATATAGATAGACTAAAAATTACAATGCCCTTTCACTTGCAAAATCCTAGCCTTCCTTTGATACCAATAATGCCAAATGGCAAACAAAGACAAGTACAATGTAAAATAGTAAAGTGCTGAAGCTATATTTTGTACTCAGCTGAAAACATACATTTCTCAAAAAATATGCCAAATGCCAAATGAGAAGTGAGGAACCTGATTGTAGATGGCTGCAATAATTTTTACCAATGCTGAAGATGCCAACACCCAAGCCAAAGTCACCCCAAATCTAAAAATGTACTTCCTTGCCAATTTTCGAAAATGCCTAGGAGTTTTGAAAATTCCTTAAAAATAAATCATGGCATTTTGGGACTCCAAAATGCACCTATCTTTATCTCCTCAACGATAGAAATCCGATGCAAAAATACCCAGAATGATATGCTGAGTAATGAGGAAGATATAAGCAAAAATGTGGTTCCAAAACCCTATCCTGAAATTTTGAAAACTGAATTACACTTGTAGCAAAAACTTCTTCAGATTGTTTTTTCGCTCTGCTTTTTTGGATCTGCTTTTTCGCTTTGCTTTTTCGGATCTGCTTTTTCACTTTGCTTTTTCGGATCTGCTTTTTCGGACTGCTTTTTTTCTCTTGCAATCAAAAACTCAAACCCTCAGGTAAGTCTGAGGACTCCAAATAAGCTCAACTTGAAATGGCTGAATACCACTTCCAAAGTGCAAACCTTCAAAGGATATTTCACCTCCTCAGTTATGCAAATCCTTAAGAAACTTCGTTCCTAAAGATCAAATGACAATCTGAAGACCAAGATGGTGCCACAAATGCTCAAAGAAAAAAGTAGTGTAAACTCAAGTCATGGGATGTCCAAATGAGAGGCCAAGCACTCTATTTATTCACTTTTCTAAGAAGCCACCAAAACTTCTAGAAGTATCTATAAAATATTCTTATAAAATCCCTTTATAATGCACTTTTATATAAAAAGTAACTTTATAAAATAAAAAGTGCAACTCAACTCAAAATTATAACATTTTGGCCCCACATAACACATTATAATAAAAAATATGATAAACACCATCTCTCCAAAAGCAAATAAGACCATCCAATCCCCAAATAATCATCAGAATAACTCTCCACATCGCCACCAGTCTACGAGAGCCTGTGATAGACTGATCTGGCATGCCAAACGATGTCAACCAGAATGGGGACATGACAGTCCGCCCTTCCAGAAATTGCTTGTCCCCAAGCAATGGCTGAACAATAAACCAATCAACCCACCTGGATCCCAAAAGTAGTCATGAACTATACTGCTGTCAATCAACGAAGGCTCCTGCAATATCCTCTGCAATATAACCAAGAGGAATCCATAATCAAACTGACAAATACAGCTCAACCAAACTCCAAAATCACAACTGCCACAGTCAGGAACCCACGAGACACAAACTCTTAGAACATCAGAACCCAAGTAAAGTGGACAACTCAAACTTCCAACATAGTAAATACCATCAACGCATCCCACTGGCCTATGCGGAATGTACAATCCAACTCTACAACAATGGTGAACGATCCTGAATGAAACTATACCAAGTATGGAGAATCCACACACTGTACAACTCCTGCAGTCAACACAACTTTGCAGATCATCGTCCACTGTCTCGTAACCATAACTCCCATGCACCGCTGATGGCGAAAAGACATCACAAGGTAAACAGCAAGAAATAGAACCCAAACCAAATCTATCTGCCATCAACTCCTCAACACAAGGATCAAATGCAAACTGATGTACATACCCTGCAATATAATGCTGATAAGAAGAACCAACCTCAGTCAACAGCTCACCATGCACAGGTGATACAACCCACTGCGAATGATTACCAGCTAAGTCAGGAGATGTCATAGCCAAAGTAGTAGAATCAATAACAACAACCGCTGAAGCATCACTCCCAAACTCCTGCTCTAAGTCATGTATTATCAAGCTATCAACCGCAGAACCTATCGCCATGTCATGCCCATCACAACTCTCATCCCGTGGCGTCAAACCACTCCATAACTGATGACAAGCACTAGGAACCAAAGTACATCTACGTATCATTATCTCATCAACATGGTCATCAAAGGTAAACTAATGAGCATACCTCACAGTGTAATGCCGATAAAATGCGCCAATCTCAATCAGTGACTCAGACTGCAATCCAGATGAAACTAACTGCAACCGATCACTAACCAAGCTAGAACTGACTACTACCTTCGAAGACATCGCCAAGGGAGTAGTATCACTAGCAGGAACCATGCCAACTACCGGCTCACCAACATCACACATGATCTCTGATACAACATCCCTAGTCTCCGTGCCATTAGTAGTAGAGACCACCACCATGTCAAGCATACCACAACAATCTGCTGCAGCACCCAACTCAACTGAACCTGACTCTAGTGGAAACGAACCCGATATGCCAATGCTAGTATCAAGGATGGGTGCATCCCCATCACCACTGTCTCTGACAATCTCGACCATGGACATCCTCGGATCACCAGACACCACAACCTGTGACTGTACAGAATCTGGTAAAGACTGCAGTCGCTCTAACTCCATGGTCACCTTAGCCAAATGAAACTGTGACTCCTCGAAAGCCAACTGTGCACTCTCAAGAATCTCAGAAGTCACCTCGAGCGGATGAGTAAGCTCACTCACCTCATCTTCCTTGGTCAATAATGCATCGTACGCTGTACTGCCCCACTCCATAAGATAATCTCTGTCGGCTACCAACTGCATATAATTCTGTCTCAAAATCCGGATAGCCTCCCATAAAGAGTGGATCTCTGTCAAGGAAAGATAACTACCTCCCTACTCATCACTAGTAGGAGAACCCCGTCCATAAACTGCTAACAACTGACAAGCAGCATCGAAATGCTGGCAAGCAATAGCAATGTCTTGCTCACTAACTCTCAGCTGACTAGACACATGATGGCGCTGGCTAGACTGTCTCCTACAATCCTCCTCTGACGCACTGTCCAAAGGAGTATCCTCAAAGTTACTGGTCTCTAGAGTATTACCATCCATATCCTGCGAATCAACTCCAAAGCTCATATCAACATACAAAGTATCAAAAACTGTAGAACCGCTGTCCAACTCCTCTGTACCAAAAGAAACTACCGAGGAAACTAAGTCCTCAAAACTGCCCACTGCATCCTCCTGGATATCATCAATGCCAATATGATCCTGGGACTCATCTGTAAACACTACCAAAAATGAAAGATCATCAACACATTCCAGCAAGAATGGTCGACTGGATATATGAACAAAGCCCAACACCGGTGTATAAAAACTAATACCAATATCCGACAAGTTGCTGGCACAAGAAAGGACAACACCGTGCAATTTGCTAATCAAATCCATGATAGCACCCAAACAATCACTGCTACCAAAAAGTGATAAAGATCTCCAGTCAACCAAATCCCAAACGCCAATATAACAATCTCAAGTCCTTATCCGTAAACTAAAATCAGCTGGGAACTCAAGCAAACTCCTCACCTGAGTAATATGACTAATACCAACTAACTCCACATACCTATCTGACACCGTCCCTGTATCCTGGATGTGAATGCAAGATGAACTCACAACATTATCAACGACCACATATGATCCGCCTGCCGCAAAGAGCTAAGTATCAGGTGTGCAAGATGAAACCAAACTCAACTCCACGCCATGCTCATCTCCATGTCTCTCCAAGTCTTGTAAGGCCAATGGAGTATTCACCAAAGAAGCTCGAGTGTCCTCAAGCTCACGAGAAAGCCTGTCAACTTCCTCCTCCTTCCCCCTCAAGGCATCTGAATAGTCTCCAGCAAGGCTAAGAAGATGGTCACGATCTGATAGAAGATGTATATAACTCAACTTCATCATTCCCATTCCTTCCCTAATCGCCTGTAAGTCAACACAAGAAGACTCTACCTGAACTCCCTTATGTCTGCCCTGTAACTGAATCATCTGGATGTGATCCTCTATCATATCCCGCATCTTGTCATAATGAGATAATGAAGTCACAATACTGTCTTTGCTCACCTTTAGTTGGCTGGACAAATCATGCAAAGTACTACCAGTCTCAACCTCATGTGACTAAGCATCCAAATGTGCCTGGTACTCCCTCTCAGCAAAGTCATGAATACTCAATGTCTGCTCATCTCTACCAAGTATCTCGCCATCGTGCACAACAACATCCTCAAAATCATCATCTGAACCCTCTACGCTGTAGTCACTGCTTGTCGTAACCAAACAATCTTGAGTACCTGTGACATCACCCTCTGGCAACCTGTATACAACTGTCTCAAGTTGAGTATCAAGTTGACAGTTACTATCCATCAGCGTAATATCCTTCACCACTTCTTCCTATGGCTGAATAGCAACTGAAACCTCTGCCTGGCTGCAAGCTAATTTCTCGAACTCCTCATGCAAGGTCCTGGTAATTGTATCATCTGCCCTGTGAGAAGATCTGCCAAATAGAAATCCAGTCAACTTATCCACCTTAGCTAAGTCGGACAGCATATCATTCATCATACGGTGGCGCTTAACCAACTGTTCAGACATGTCATGGCTTATTTTCTTAAGTTCATCTCGAATGTCTAAATAACCATCCTTTCTACTGTTCCGACTCTAGATCTTCCTACTTTGTCCATCAGCTGTCCAAAGTCGTGTCCTCTGAGACTTTGTACTATACTTGTCCATTCTGGATAAAGTAGAGTGCTGATCACTCATACAAGACGGCTCTTACCCAACAGGATGGCAAGAAAACCGCTCTGATACCACTGTAATGACCCTTACCAATAGGCCACTAAAAACCCCTCAAAAATGCAACTCAAAATATAGATAGAAAATTATTTTGCAATATATGAGTTCGCTGTCCCAAAATTTCAGAATAATAGATAGCAACAAAATACCATCTAAAACACTATCAATGATGTACGAAATTGCTCAAAACCATATGTCATTCATATATCAACAATTTGCAACAATGTCATACATATTTCAGCCAATAATATGATCATCAAACCCTAGGTTTGCAATAAAGATAGACTAAAAATTACAATGCCCTTTCACTTGCAAAATCCTAGCCTTCCTTTGATACCAATAATGCCAAATGGCAAACAAAGACAAGTACAATGTAAAATAGTAAAGTGCTGAAGCTATATTTTGTGCTCAGCTGAAAACATACATTTCTCAGAAAATATGTCAAATGCCAAATGAGAAGTGAGAAACCTGATTGTAGATGGCTGCAATAATTTTTACCAATGCTGAAGATGCCAACACCCAAGCCAAAGTCACCCCAAATCTGAAAATGTACTTCCTTGCCAATTTTTGAAAATGCCTAGGAGTTTTGAAAATTCCTTAAAAATAAATCATGGCATTTTGGGACTCCAAAATGCACCTATCTTTATCTCCTCGACGATATAAATCCGATGCAAAAATACCTAAAATGATATGCTGAGTAATGAGGAAGATATGAGCAAAAATGTGGTTCCAAAACCCTATCCTGAAATTCTGAAAACTGAATTACACTTGTAGCCAAAACTTTTTCAGATTGCTTTTTCGCTCTGCTTTTTCGGATCTGCTTTTTCGCTTTGCTTTTTCGGATCTTCTTTTTCGCTTTGCTTTTTCGGATCTGCTTTTTCGGACTGCTTTTTCGGATCTACTTTTTCGCTTTGCTTTTTCAGATCTGCTTTTTCGGACTGCTTTTTTTCTCTTGCAATCAAAAACTCAAACCCTCAGGTAAGTCTGAGGACTCCAAATAAGCTCAACTTGAAATGGCTGAATACCACTTCCAAAGTGCAACCCTTCAAAGGATATTTCACCTCCTCAGTTATGCAAATCCTTAAGAAACTCCGTTCCTAAAGATCAAATGACAATCTGCAGACCAAGATGGTGACACAAATGCTCAAAGAGAAAAGTAGTGTAAACTCAAGTCATGGGATGTCCAAATGAGAGGCCAAGCACTCTATTTATTCACTTTTCTAAGAAGCCACCAGAACTTCTAGAAGTATCGATAAAATATTCTTATAAAATCCCTTTATAATGCACTTTTATATAAAAAGTAACTTTATAAAATAAAAAGTGCAACTCAACTCAAAATTATAACATTTTGGCCCCACATAACACATTATAATAAAAAATATGATAAACACCATCTCTCCAAAAGCAAATAAAACCATCCAATCCCCAAATAATCATCAGAATGACTCTCTCCACATCGCCACCAGTCTACGAGAGCCCGTGATAGACTGATCCGGCACGCCAAACGATGTCAGCCAGAATGGGGACATGACAAAGAGGGAGGTTTCGAAATTTTACATGAAAAAGGAGTAAATGGAAATTGGAAATTTATTTGAATTTTAATTGGCTTGCAATTTTCGATTTTGGATTTGGTTGTGATGATTAAATGAGTGAAAATCAATTTTTTCTTGGAGAAATTTCAAACTTATAGCTGGCAGCCCCTTTCTTTTTCGAAATTTGTTTGGCATTGGGCCTAATAAATTAATTTTCCATCTCCCAAGGCTGGCCCCAACTCTTCCCAGCCCCCAATTGTGATTTTTTATGAATTAAATTGGCAAATTTTGAAATAAATAAAATTATTCTAGGGCTCTGCAATTTCTTTTTGCATTTAATTGGGGTTTGTTTTGGCATTTTATTTAATTTTTTATTTATTTTCCCTCCAAGGCCAAGTCGGCCCCATTTGAAGAGGCAAAAATCGGTACAAGAGGAGGACCTCCCTTCTCATTTTCTCATTCATTTCTTGCAATTGTGCTTGGCAGTGAATTTGGAAGGAGTGGCAAGGAGCGAAATCTGGAAGAGGAGCTGCGAATTATCAAGAGGCTGCAAATTTGGTGGTGGAGCTGCTAAATTTGGAAGGGCTGCAAATCTGGAGGAGGCTGCGAATTTTTCCAAGGGTTTCAATTTTTGCAAGGGCTGCGATTTTGGTGAAGGGCTGCAAATTTTTGTCTTGGAGCGAATTTTGGTGGACTTCTCTTCTTCTTCGGTGGAGGAGAGATTGTTGGTGAGGAAGGTCTTCAAGTTTGTGGGAGGTTGCTGGTCTAAAGGACAGAATTCTCCTTGTTCTTGCTTGCTTCATTTCCCCTTTTTCTTCTTGCACTACTCATCCACCACTTCATCATTCCATCTCTAGGGTTTGAAGAGGCAATATAAGTGTAGTTTCATTCATAGGATTGAAGAGGAGATGTAATTGTAGTCACACCCCTAGGATTGCAGAGGAGATATAAGTGTAGTCCATCTTATAAGTATTCGAAGAGGCAGTTATAAGTGGTAGTCCCATCCCTAGGATTGCAGAGGACATATCAGTGTAGTCCATCTTATAAGTATTCAAAGAAACAGATATATGTGGTAGTCCCATCCCTAAGAATGAAGAGGCGATAAAAGGGTAGTTTTATAGGCAATTGAAAAGGCAGAAATAAGTGGTAGTTTCATCCCTAGGATTGAAGGGGCAAAGATAAGTGTAGTCCATCTCATATTGTAGAAAGAAGAGGCAGAAATAACGGTTAGGATGGCGGATGCTAGTGCAAGGAACCAAAGGGGAATGTATACCAAGAAAGACAAGGAAGACATGATGCCCAAGACAGCCTTCTTCTCAAAATTGAAGCGAGTGGGTGACACCAACATTGGCACAATGGACATGGTACAGTTGAGAGATAGATTGAAGGAAGGTCACTCCCGCATGGCGAAGAAGATCAACAGGAGTGGAATCGTGCAGGCTGCCGCCTTCCCTCCTACCTTGCCTTGTCCGGAGTTGGTGATAGAGTGTGCATCTCAGTTTGATATCATGACTAAGTCCATCATCTTTGATGAAGGAAAGAGGGTGTTGGCCAACATGAATGGGCAGCTGGTAGAGGAGGTGTTCAATATACCCTAACACAAGGGCATGATAGTGGTGTTTATGGATCAAGCGGTCAAGCTCTTTCAAGATCATCAGGATGCCTACCTCACTCTACTAAGGCAAAATTGGTTGCAGGAAGGCAAGAGTGGAGTCACCAAGTCATCAAGGCTCACTAGGTCAGATTTCAAATCAGAGTATGGCGACCTTATTGTGCTTCTCAACCGAGTCATGGGCTCCGCTCAAGGAATGCAATTTGAGAGTTGGATGTATTATTTTATTGAAGGGATTGAGAATGGGAAAAGAAAGTTTGATTGGGCTAAGATCATAAGTGAGAATTTAGAATTGCAACTTAGGACAATGCAAAATCAGAAGCAAATCTACATGGGGTCCTACCTCTTCTATTCGATTGTAAGGCTGTATGAACATCCTGGACTTAAGCCTTTAGGAGTGATTGGCAATGGGCCCGGACAATGCTTGGTGCATGAGTGCTATCCACAACTTCATTTGCACAGCAACATGGACTAAAAGATATTTTATGCTGCCTTTGCCATGAAGACAGTAAGGGTACTGCAAGGAACACCTGCTAGGAGGCTCTCATAGGAAACAGAGACAAAAGCCAAGAAGTATGGGAGTTGTTTCATCCAGTTTTCACAGTTCACATATATCAGAGTGGCGGGATGCACAGCTTGTCCCAAGAGGATTCCAAGGTATCCACGCAATAGGATAGTTTTGATGGAGTTGGCTAGGCAACTTGAGCAGTATGACAAAATGATGAAGCTCAAAGGTGAGACAAGGGTTACCTTCTCACTCATGATAGGCAATGATAGTTGCCCCAATCCTGTTGCCTTTGTAGCTGCAGAGAAAGAGTTAGAACAATACCATCTAGGATGGTATAGCAAAAGGCAAGGATTCGATCCTAATGGTCTAATCAAGGCATCTCATGGGGGCCCATTCAGGCATATCCCTACTGTAGAGGATTTTTGGGCCAATGCGCAGGATGACTTTCATGTGAGGAAGTTGGCTTTCTCAAGGTTATCGATGGGCATGATGAGAGCCATCAGATGGAGAGGTCTTGACATTCCAGACCAGCTAGAAGATCATGAAGATGTGCTAAGGGAAGATTACAGTACAGTAAAGGGAACCGAGTTGAGTCCAAGGGATTGGGATGATCATCAAGATCCTTCCTTACAGGCACTTACAAGAGCGGTTGATCTACACACTGAGTGGTGGTACAACAAGAAGTTAAGGCAATTACAAGTTGGAAGGTACACCTTGCCTATGAGAAGATGAAGCCAGAGGAGGAAAATCCAGTAGAGTCAGTCAGACAGCAAGGTGGGGGCAGAAGCCAACACCAACAGCAGACAGTTAAGAGCAAGAAGAGGAGTGTAGAGGCTGAGAAAGGTAAAGAATATTAGGAGCCTCCAGCAAAGAAACAGAGTATAGCGCGAACAAGAGAGACTATAGTTGAGGCTAGGAGCCAAGAAGTTGAAACAAGTGAACAAAGGGTAGCGGTAGAGATGAACTCTGATTCAGAATCAAGTGGCTACAGTAACAATACAGAGTACTCTCCTCTCTCGGAGAACCAGTTTAAGGATGATATGACAATCACCAGTGAAGGAGATAAACTAATCCATGTTGAGGCTCTATCAGTTGAGGAAGGAAGCCAAGCGCCTAAGGCTGTTGATGATGCTTTGCTAGTCGAACCGAATCCAGATTTGGGGAGATGCACTGCACCACTATGGTTGAGACAAATGCTTATGCCAAGGGGCAAGATTGTGGCCATCCAAACAGTTGAAGACATTCAAGGGTTAGTGGAAAAGGAAGATGATGTGAGACAAAAACAAATTGCAAGGACAGTGGCAAAAGTAATTAGGAGTGATGATGATGGTCACCGGAAGGTTCAGATTGCTATATCGAAGGTTAGCAAGGTAGTAGGCTAGATTGTAGCCCAGGAGTATGGGATAGTAGAACATGACATGTGAAGAATCACAGATGACATGGAGTGTGAGGAGATTCAGGAAGGCATGGTTTCGATTAGAGAAAAGTTGAGGAAGGCAAATGAAAGGATTGTGAAGTTGGAGGATGAAAACAGGTATTGGAGAGATTGCTATCAAGGAGCGTGTCAGCCTATCCAACAGTTGCATCAAGCAGCCCTTCCTTAAGATAGTGGGAGCAATATGGAAGAGATATCAGCTCAGGCGCAAGAAACCAAAGATTGGATCAGTGATATAATACAGGATGGGCGAAAGTTCTTCCCTTCCTTTATCTTGACATTCAGGTGATTTGTGTCTCTTATAGACAAATTCAGACCATTTGAAGTGGAGTGGAAGGATTTCCTTCCAATCCATGACTTAGCCATTCCTAGGCTACACATGGCTATAGGGCTATCAGAGAGATTTTTGGTGAGGGCCAAGTTGGTGAATGAAGGAGGAAAGAGTATTGTTGAGTCTTGGTATGTTGCCTTAACTATCAAATTGAGGACACTTGAAGAGATACGGGATGACATTGCACAGTACAATCCAAGCATCGACACTTTCATTTCAAACATGCTGAGTGATGCGAGGGTTCCACTTGATTTTGATGATATCAAAGAGGAAAATATTAATGAGACAGAGTTTGGATCGAGATTGGATGAGTTAGGGAAGGTTGCCATTAGGAAGAAACATTTGGGCGCCCTTGCCTCTCTCAGGGCCCTTATGGACTTTGCAAAAGATTATGAGGAGAGTGAGAAGACACTGCAAGCAGAAAAGAACATGATGAACACAACTGAGCTCAAAATGAGGCACATACCTTGCCCTCCCATGGAAGAAGTCAACAACTTATTAGTCAAGTTCATTGCCTTGGCTAAGAAGATGAAAGAAAAGGGTATAATAGTATTAGAAGATCATTTGATGTAAGCCCAAGTGGCAAATTCTCCTTTCTTCTGGGTAGGATACCTGTCAGATTCTGATTGGCTACCATTTTGGTGCCTTCTCATTGCTTGCCACTTTTTCTTTTTTTCATTGGTCCATTGATGAGGTGGCATCTTCTCATTGGCCGATGGGGTGGGAACCCTAGTTAGGGTTTCTGACATTTAATCTAGATTGTTGGTTTTGCCTCTTAATCTCTACCGTTGGTTGTATTTTGAGCCTCTATATAAGGCCATTTGCTCTCATTTGTAAAGGGTTGAAGAAAATTGTTGCTTGTATAATACCAAAATTGCTTCTCTTATCATTGTTGTGTCTTGCATGTTGATTAAGAACACTTGGTGGTTTTGCATGGTTTCTACTTCCAATAGTTAAAGTTACATTTCATTGAGTTGTTAAAATAGATTTCATTTCAAGAAAGTGGTTAAGGATAGAAGTAGATGGCTAGTTGTATGGTGATGTTAGTGAATGTTTGATAGGGATCTATATACTAGGCCACTAGCATCCTAGCGGCTTGTTAGGAAGCCTTGTGTGGTAATCTAGTCCAATTCCCCTTGAATCATTGCATCAATGGAGGTAGCGTTGCTGGAAAGCTTTCATTAGATTTGATCCCCGTCCATTTGCTAATCTTTCCATTCCATAGGAGTAGTATTAAAGCAGCAAGTAGTTTGGTAGTTGAAGTTTGATGAGCAAAGTTGGAAGCGATATAAATTGAAGAAAGTCATTTGAGTTTACATTGCAAAGCTAAATCTTATCACCATCATGGCGAGAATTTGACATCCTTGAGTGAACAACATAAGCCCTCCTACGTAATTAACCAGCAAATCACATTAATATAATTGAGTTACTATCCACAAGTGTAAAGAACCTTGGAGTTTTCTCGTGTTCTTCATGAGTATTTACTTTTCAAGAGAGGGTTGAATGTTTGGTATTCTATATCAAGTATTCAATTGCTATATGTTATGTAGTGGTACAAAACTGACATCAACAAAACTGACCCTAAAAGGCTTAGTTAGAGGGAACCGGTAACTCGTCTACTGTTCCCAGTAGGACTGTTGAGCAATCAACTCACTTAGTCAATAAGTAAAACCGGACAAGTAAATGACGTCATCTCAACCGAGGTTTGCTCAACAGGTAAAAGCTTGAAAACCGGTTGTCGAAAAAGGAAAAAAGATTAGGTAAGGTAATTAATGCTATAGCCGTTAACAAATAGTTACCGTTTGGTAATTACCGTTAGACCCTAAATCTATTTAAAGGAAGGAGGATTAGTCATTTCAGTTTAATTTGCGAATTGTGATTTATGATTTCTTATGTTTGAGTAATATTCTCATGCTTTGATTCACGGTCATTGTTAAGTTATTTCTGTAAGAGGGATCAAGCGACTTTCTACGTAAACCGGTTAATAGCAATGGCATCATCGTCATCTGTCGCCAAGTTGATCCAAGGGAATCAATTCGACCGACCTGTTTACGACATCATGGCAGTACAGAACAGGGAAAGTGACATGTTTGGAGCACTGTCATCAGTGCCTAATGGAGTTCTGATGACTGAAGATGTCACTGCTTTTATACATGCTAAACAAGAAGAAATGGGTGAAACTTTCATCCAGAGCGAGTACCTCTCGCTGTGCAAAGATGGAGAGCTTCAGGATAAATACGCGAAGCTGGTATCCTCAGGGTTGATAAATGGAGCCTGCTATCCAACTGTGTTTCGACCAGATTGGATACGACTGGTTCTCAATTGTGTGCATGAACCTGGTTTCTGGCTGGCAAAAGGAGCGTGCACTCAAATCACTAAGGAGGATCTGCATAGAGTGACCGGGTACAGCGACAAAGGGGAAGCCCTCACCCTCAGAACCATTTCGAATGTCGTCGCAAAGTTGACAAAATCAAAATCTGACAGTCGGTTGATGACCATTAATGATATTGAAGATGGAGTTCGGTTTGCGTCTGCAGTGATAGGTTACAAAATCTATCAATCGAGCAATATCAACAGTGTGCTGGGAGGAGCCATTCACGCCGCTCACCAGATCATGCATGACAACGCGCAGTATGACCTTTGTGCCATGCTTCGAGGGCAGATGTTTGAGAATTTGAAGAAGCTCGGTATCGTGAAGAAGTTCCTAAAATATGGAACCTTAACGGTATGCTTATTCTTTTATTATTTGAATTACTTTCCAGGAATTGGCAAGGTAACATGGGAAACCGATAGACCGATGATGATTCAAATCACTGACATGGCCAACAAACTGGGAAACTAGTTTAGTAAAGTCATGAATGACTATTTTGAGGCATCGCAGCTAAGGATGCACGCCAGGGAAAGGATTCCCTCAACTATTGTTGACTCTTACAAAGATGAAGTGTGTTTCCTAATCTCCACTGATCACTATATCATTCAGACTGTGGAACCAAGAACCGAGTATGCACCAAAACTGGGGTATGAAATATCGGCAAAGACAGCCAAGGCATATGCAAATGCCTTACAAGAAAGTGATCTTGATCTATCAACCTACCGATTTGGAACCTTTGAAGAAATTCAGGAAAATCTGAAGAAAAAGTCATCGGTTAAAGAACCAAAAAAGGTATATGTAAAAAAGTCTCCCACACCGAAGAAGAAACCGGCAACAAATCACCCCAAAGTTCAAAGGAAGAGAGCACAACAAGCGCCCAGCGCTCAAGGGGAAGAACAGGAGCAAACAGAGACTGAAGACACAACTCTTCTTCTTCGTAGAAGAAAATCTGCTAAACCGGTGAAGGAGGATGCACCAAGAGGAATGAAGCCCACAATTGATGAATTTGTGACAGGGTTAAAGAATACAGCTGGTATGGCATCAGTTGGAAGGAGGTATGATCTGGCAAATGAAGACGATAGGAGAAAAATAGAAGAAGTTGTGGTATATTGTATTAATAAGTTCAATCTTACTCCTACTGAACTTCATAAAACAATACCTAATGATCTTCAAGAGATTATTGAAGCAAGATGGAAAGCTTCAATGGAAAGAGAAAAGGAGCTAAGAGTTAGGGCTCTACTTGAAGTTCAGAATCATTTAACTTTGGATGAGGCAACTCATCAAGCAAAACTACACAAGCAAAACTTCTTTAGAAGAAAAAGGATAAGTCAAATGCTTGTTGGCGAAGTTGACAAAGTACATGGAGAAGGTGTTGCTACATGGACCAAACTTCTTCAGACCCAACAACAGGCGAAAGAAGCATGCCAGAAGAACATTGAGCCACCGGTCAAAGATACCAGTAGAGGAAATGGAATTCTAGGAGCCGTGGCTCAAGTCGAAGCAAAGGTATCGATTGAACCAATCATCGTCGATATCATTGACGACAAAGGTGGTGATCTAGCTCCACCAACCATACTGGTGTCTCCAGAAAAAGGTAAGGCTCGTACACTAACCATTGATGAAATTGTAGATGAAGTCATGGATTTTGGTGAAGTTGCCAATGCAACTAAATGGTTTAGTGTGTTAGGAGACAAAGATAAACAAAAGATAGAACTAGCTATGTTGGAAACCTTGTTAGATTTCAACAGAAGTCCAAGAGACTATAGGTCTAAATTTCCTCCTGAACTCAATTCGAGACTCATGACAAAATGCAGAACCGCTCTAGGCTCCAACAACAGAATTGTTAAGGAGACATTGTCACAAGTACAACCTGGTCTCAATGAAGATACTATTAAACTTCTGATGGAGGAAGTATCAATGAATTTGGATACTAGGAATAGAGTTGCAAAGATAGTAAATGGTTATGAAAAGAAAGTCTATCAAGAGACACTAGATTTCTGGCAACAATATGACTTTAGTGTTCTCAAGGCAACATTTCCACAGGAAGAACCTGAGATAGTACTGGAACCACCGATTCAATTCACAGCTCATAAACCAACCGGTCAACAACAAGAAGTTCCAATAGAGACATTCACAACTGAATCTGGGAGAACATGCTCCACTTGAAGAACCAGTTCAACTGCAAGAAGAAGCACGCCCAGAAGAAGAGGTCTGTATTGACGAAGAGGTCCTACTAGAAGAAGTACTACCGGAAGGGGAAGTACAGCAAGACGAAGCACCACAACAGGAATAGTCTGAGGAAGAACACCAAGAACAAGAACAACAGAACGAACAGGAACAAGAGTTACCTGTACATACTGAACAGTTAAAGCCTGCAGAAGAGCAACAGGTACTCGAGCAAAAGCAAAAGGAACAGGTTGATGTTCCAAGCTCGTCCTCATCTAAGAGGAAACTAACTTTTGCAACATAAACTGTAGCCAAGAAGAGCAAAGTTAGTGAAACTATGGTTGACATAAGCAACATGTCAACTAGGCAACTAAAGGAGAGCTCACAAAGAGGAAGCGGGATATGGTCCTCACTAGTGTAAGGAACATCCTATACAACTTTGTACCGGATGCAGATATTGATGAAGAACCTATTATTGATCAATTGGAGATTCTGGCACAAGCAATCGGAGAAGATGTCACCGATCTAGAAACAATTGCCATTGATCATTATGAGAAGAAGATAATAGAAATTCTCCAAAAACAAGTTGAAGAAATAAAAGTAACAGTATCTACAAACACAAGGGTACTCCAGCAACAACTACAGGTTGCAGGAAGTCTAATGACAAGGACTTCAAACTTCGATATTTTTGTACAAGATATCACGGAGAAGGCATCTAAGACTTCAAAAGATATAAGAGTTCTTTCTTCCCAATTTGATGTGAAGAAAACATCTGCAACAGATTTCAGTAGGGAAATGACAAGCCTAGCTCTCATTCTGAGAAAGGCATCTGAAGAGAGAACTAAGAGAATCCAAGATCACATTGGATTCCAATTATTTTTGGCCCCAACATTTGATCTCATGCAGAAAACTGCAACAGAGGCCGAAACCCTAATCAATGAACCGGACTACAAGACTGTAGAAGACTTGGAGAATATAATTGTATCGCTACAAGCAGCACAAAAAAATGTGGAAAATGCACCGGTCAATGGAATCCTTTTCTTCAAACAGCGAAGAAAATTTACAAGGATATCTTTACTTAGTTACAAATATAATCGAGAGATATAAACCCTTTGTCCTATGGAGGCAAAAAGGGGAAGAAGATTAGATCAGAATATAAAGATGGAGTGATCAGGATGGAGTGATCAGAATGGAGTGATCAAAATATCCTCAGGGTGGAGTGGAAGAAGATCAGGAAGAGGTAGATTCAGCTACAGACCAGAAGCACACACACAGGGGAAGTCTACATGACAGGGAATGAAAAGTGATGTTTTGCCACCAATGCCAAAGGGGAAGATTGTTGGCATATTTGAGTTGTCATTGGATAAGTTTAAGGCAAACATCAATCCCACCAGTAAACCGGTAGACCACTCATACTCCTTAATAGGCACCAGTAGACCTAACAGAGTATATGTACAGGTAGACCAAGCAGAGTGTCTACAACCAGTCTTATAGAACATACAAGGGATGTATGAGCAACCGGGTACAAGATATATACCAGTCTACTACGTGATAATCCACACCGGATTATACAGAGCTGTTTCAATTAAAACCAGATTATACGGAGCATTCACCGTTAGAACTGAAGTTAGCTTTTTAACAAGAGTTAGTTTTATTTCTACTCGGACCTTTCAAGGTCATAGGACACAAAAGTGTTGTTGAATATACAGAGCAGGAGAGAGATCTTCTGAGAGAAGCTACGGTCACAAGAGGTGAAAGGCAGAGAGGATTCAACAGCCAAGCAGAGCGGAAAGGTTAACAGGTATGACCTAATCAGATAGAAAGTGTCAATTCAGATCATTGCTTTTACATTGTTAAAACATATTCAAATCCCTCTGTCAGGGTGAAACCTAATAGGTTCTTTCTATAAATCCCTTAACCGGGTAGCATCTTAATTGGTGTTAAAAGTCCTTTTGCAAGGCGACTCCTAACAGGGTCAAGATCTTAACAGGTCTTCTATCAAATCCCTTTACCGGGTAGCACTCTTACAAGTGCTTTGTAAGCTCTTAACAGAGCACCTTTATTACTACAGTAGTGAAGTTGTGAGCTCTGTCTCACCGTGGTTTTTTCCTTCTAACCAAGGGTTTCCACGTACATATGTTGTGTTGGTCTGAGTATCTCTATTTCTGTTTATGAATGATTAATTGTTTTCTGTTTATCCTACAAGAATATATATACAAAGTTTAATTGAGATAGAAATAGTAGTTTCTGATTCACCGCCCCTCTCAGTAACCGGTTAGGAATAACAATGGCATCTATTAAAAACCATATAAAACTCAGCTTTCATAATCCCTCTTTGTCCATTTTCAATTTTTCATCAATCGATCCTTGGGTCTCGTGTCAATCCAATCAAAATTGTGATCCCCCCAGTTAGTTTACAAGGTCATTTTTTCATGTCCTATGCTTCAATTAAATCTTTTTTTAAGGCTAACTGTCACAAATCTGACGAATCAAATGCTGCTGTTGGAAAGGATTAGCAGCATGTAAGAACAGCCAACAGGGCAGAAGTATAATAATACTTCAGTCATCATTATTAGTAATGAAGTAAGCAAAACAGTTCGCAATGGAGGTGCACTTGCTAATGTTCAAGACAAATAAGATCTGCAAAGACTTTTAAAAGAGGAAAGTTAAGAAAAGAGGTGCACTCTCTCTTGGCTCAAAATGGGATTTATTTAGTCTAGAGAATGAGTTAGGAGAACGAACAGGAAAATGGGTCACCACCATTCAAGAGTATTACATTGAGATACAGCCAATGAAGCTGGTCCATGGGCAAATTCTAACATAGACAATAGCCACAACAGGACCTGGGTTGGTGCAATAAATTTATGTGCTGAATGAAGTATCTCCTGATGAGTGGTACAATTATATTGTTTACTATCTGCTGAATCACAAGTGTCGCTCCCACCTATCACCAATACAAAGGAAAGCTTTAAGAATGAAGAGTCAACAACTTGTGCTTCAAGGAGCTGTGTTGTATAGGAAAAATCATGATGGGATCCATTTAATATGTGTTGGAAAAGAAGCAAGGCAAATAATTGAGCATTTCCGCAGTAAATTCGGAACTAGTCATGGAAGTGGTCTAGCCATGGCCCATAAAATCTCAAGGGTGGGATATTACAGGCCTACATTAGACAAGAATGCATATGAACATGTTAAAGCTCGTCACACCTACCAAGTAGCTCTTGTACGTGAGAAGAATCCCACCATGCCATTGCAGCCCATCATTTAAGTACGACCATTCACCAAGTTCAACCTGGACTTTATGTGATGTCCTCTCCCTGAAGGAAGATTTAATCAATAAGATGATAATATTAAAATAATAATAAATAATAAATAAATGATTAATAATAAATCTATTATTAATAATATATATAATCATAATACAATTATATATATGTTAAAAATGTTAATATAATTAAAAATATATAATATATTATATAACATAATATTTATTAATATAATAATAATTAACAACATATAATAATAATATATAATTATTATCAATAGATAATAATAACACATTGTTAACAAATTATTAATTTAATAACAATAAATACTAAATAATTAATACAAAATCATATATAATTTGGCATATTTATACATGCAACTAACCAATCGCGACCGTAGGAGAAGTCGTCCTCATCATCGTTCAAATATATAGAGAGAATAGGATTTAGGAGATATACACAGACAGCATACTATCGCTGAATAGGCACCTTAGCAAATTCAATCAGAAGAAAAGGAAAAGACACGTCAACATCCAGGGAATGATCAACAATAACTTTGAGGCCTTCACACATTTGTTCGATCAATACGACCAATAACATTAGGGAGAAATATAGAAGAATACGTCTGCACAAAACAAGCAGACAAGGAACAGATAGAAATCGGATTGCAAATATACATATATATTCATAGCAATTAAGACTGAATCAGAAAATCTTAAGGTTACATCATCATGACTGGTTCACTAGCGAATAGGACATCACTAAAGGAAGGATTAGCAGAGTTGTTTGTGCAACTCCAAACGACATCATTGAGTGTTAATATACTAGACCCCATCACCATATACATTCATTGTAAATCCAACGTGCAACAGAGTTGGCATTTCCTATGCATCTGGCATTAGCTATACAATCATCTGTAACAATTGGAGTTTGGTATTCATGACTATTGAATTCTTCATCACCAATTGAATACCATTTAAGAGGTAGCAACTTTTCCACAAGGAATACGGGAAGGAATTGTTTAGCATGGAATACAAAGCAATAGAGTCTGAATTCAAGCACGATACTTACGTTACATGAATACCAGATGCCTTTGCTTGATAGCCAGAATAATATCCTCAGCACAACACAAATATGCCTTTGCGTGGGATAATCAATTCTGCGACACAATGTAGAGAGGAGAACTTGGCTTCAAGTGGTAAGACCATTATCAAAGACGTGTAAGCCCATAGATAATGTGAGCTGCGTATATCTTTGAGTGAGATATCAGGGCTAACAGTTGATCAGTATATTGACGCCAACATAATCTTGAAGTCTACATAATGTAAGATTCAAACATGGCATTCATTACACAATTAGATCCATTCCAAATACATTCCATAAGCATACCAGTTCCATAAGTAGGATATATGGAATTAGCTAAGTCAAGGAGCCATCATCATTTTACAAATTTGATTAGTAATCTAAATCTCACTGAGTGTTAATGGAAGTAACCTCACCATTTGTAAAGATTTAATAGAAAGAAGTCTCTTCCAATTAAGGTTATAAGAAACTGATCACATAATCATACGAGATTACAAGAGGGGACATTACACTTTATTGGCATGATTAATCCGCCATCCTCAGCACAACACAAATACATCCGACCGCAATTGAGTATCCCACGCGATGGTCAGAAGCCCAAGCTCTTAAACAGTGGAGAACAAATGACGTCATCAAGTTGCTTGAAGAGAATATTATTACTCGATTTGGATGCCCCCATCCTCCAATTTGCGACAACGGCTCAGCATTTTCATCTTTGAAGTTTTCAAACCGGAGCATTTGAATATGGGATAATGTTGAAGTTCGCATCCAACTACTATGCACAGGGAAACCTGATTGTCAAACTTATCATGATCACTTGTCCATTCATAGGCCTTATCCCAGTAGAGAACCAACTCATAAATCCAAAAGCCCTTGACTTTAGCCACTCTATCAAACCACGTTTTGACCACTCCTTGATGTTTCGCAAAATTTCCTAATGCTTGATCTCTTTTCACTTCCAAGTGCAATTAGTTGGGGCAGTCGTGTCTACACTCTATCTTCACGTTCCAAATATTTCTAAATGAACTGCAGGGTCAAGATTCTCACTTGTACCAAAAAGACTGGATCTTGCCTGTAGACCAAATGATAGTGAGATATTCCCAAAGAGCTCTTAATTATGGTTCTATCCGACTAGAGGGAAAGTCTCAATTGTGTGTCAGCCTTAGAATGAGTCCATATCAGATTTCTGAAATCTTGGGAGATAATGCATTTAAATTGAACGCTCTAACAGGAGAGGAAGTGTCATTGCCCGTCAATTGGCAATTCCTCAAGCATTACTTACAACCATAGGTTTTCATCCTGAGACGAACCCTGTACATACTTAGTTTAGGTTTCCCTTTCATTTCTGGTTTTGGTTTCCTTTTCTTTCCGGATTTGGTTTTCCTTTTGGTTTCCCTTTTGTTTTAGGTTTCCCCTTTTGGTGTGTTTCCTTTTAGTTTTCTTCCCTTCCCCTATGGGGTTTTGGTTTTTCTTGGCTAGGGTTTTTGGTTTTCCTTCAACTTGTTTGCTCAAGGAGTTTTGTGTTTTGGTTTTCGGTTTTAGTTTTTGCTCAACGAGTCTCTGTTTGTGAGAAAGGTGACAGTGTTTCCATATGCACAGATTCCACTAAGTTGTGTTAATTTAATTTCCTGGATAATTATCCATGAAGATCTTTGAAAGCGAAGGTTGCTTTTCCTTGTGTTTATCATCAGGTTACAACACGCGCTTGACTCAAAAGGCTAATCATTTATTGTTTATTAACACCTAAATCTTGAAATTACTATACTTCTCACACCTAATCAATCGCTCTGAGTCATTTTGATTTTTTTGAAACAGTTATGGCTTGTGAAAATTTTAAGTCTTGCTTTAGTGCCGCACCAAAACCATGGTGAGCGTTATTGCTTACAAGCCAAGGAAAGAAAAGAAATAAATGCAATATCAAAATATAGAAAAGAAAAGAAAATGAGATAAAAGATCAAATACTTGGCTTTGGGGGTAAGTGGGCATATCTACAGGTGTTCAAAATGAATAATTCCTTGAAAGTAGAGCAATCTCTGTCGAAATTACAACCACCTTTTCAGGGCTATGGACATATAATATCCCCCTAGGAATATTTGTTCCAAATTTTTACCAAATATTTCATAGAAATTTCAAACAACAATTTGCATGCAACTAATTTTTTTTAATCCAACAAATAAAACTGAAAATCATATAAAATATCAAATTGAAATAGAGATTCTAAAATGACATGAATATTGTCTTTAAATCTTCAGTTGAACAATAACAAAATACCCAATCGTAGCCACAAAACTTATAGTCAGATTTGATAAACAGAAGTATGAATTCTAAGCACAAAGTGAGACACCTGAGTGACATCTCCAATAGACAATGGGTTTCTATACACTACCTCCAAGCTCGAGGATTTTCGTCATCAAACCCGCTGAAAGCCAAAGCTTCCAAGAATTTGACAATCCCAACCGGTGCTGAGAGGGGAGAGGTGAATCAGCACCTCTAAAAACTTTTCTCTTAACTCTGGTAAAGTATACTTATAACTGTAAGCCAGACAGATTTAAGCATATAATGAAAGCAAGCAAACAATCACACAGTGACACCAGATTTATCACGTGGAACCCCGATTAGGGTGAAAACCACAATGTGAGAACTCACAAGTTTTGTACTCTTCTAGAGTACGCACTGTTAGGAGCCTTCCCAGTTAAAGGATCAAAACACACTATTAGATGCGACCCGGTTAAGGGATTTGTTACAATAAGGCTGGTTAGTGCCTGCCTGGTTAGAGGACTTTGAACACCTTGAAAGATGTCACCCGGTTAAGGGATTTGATACAAGGGACCTGTTAGATCCACCGAAATACTGGAATTTAACTATTGTAATTACTAGAAAACAATAGAATGATTGACCTTTTACAAATGCCTTTGCATACCCTGATAAGATCTCTGTTTGTGCTCAACTGAAAACCATCACCGATTGCCGCAAGTGTGTTCTCCTCTACTGTTGTACTTCTCTGCACAATCTTCTTTCTCTCTTCTTCAAACTTCTTTTTACCCTGGCTTCTACAGCATACAGATTCACTCTTTTTCTCGGCAAAATGAACACAACTCATATCCTCAACAAGCATAAGAATATAGAGAGCTCATGCCCTAATTGCGCCTCTCATGCATGACCTAATTTCAGATCCCTTTCGAATACATCACTCAGTACAGTACCAGTTTACTGAGGAAACATCTGATGCATGCTTGTGCTTTATCTACTTTATGAAGCAAGCAATAGATGAGTATTAAGCACATTTCCTTAACAAGAGATAACTCTTCATTTTAAAGCCACAATTCCGGCTTTAAAACCTTCAAACGTGCCTCAAACCAATCACTAGGTTAACTCAAAGTCATCTGGATTTACTGCAATAAATCCCGGCCAAAGAGTTAGTTCAAACAAATAGTTGACTATGACTTCCTCGGTTCATACCGGAGTCACTACTAGATCGGTTGAGATCCTCATGCTGTGAACAGGTAAGGGTCTTTGCCCTATTACTGTCCCTTCCTTGGCTTACCGGTTGCACCTTCCTCGGTTGTGATGTTGACACCGGTTTGCCATTGCTTTCTCTGTACTTGAATACACCGGTTGCCAAACCAGCCTCTTTTCATACAGATCTATTAAGCACATTTCCCTAACAAGAGATAACTCTTCGTTTTAAAGCCACAGATTCCAGCTTTAAAACCTTCAGACGCACCTCAGATCGATCACTAGGTTAACTCAAAGTCATCTAGATTTACTGCAATAAATCCCAGTCAAAGAGTTAGTTCAAGCAGATGGTTGACTCTGACTTCCTCGGTTCATACCGGAGTCATTACTAGATCGGTTGAGATCCTCATGCTGTGAACAGATAAGGGTCTTTGACCTGTTACTGTCCCTTCCTTGGCTTACCGGTTGCACCTTCCTCGGTTGTGATGTTGATACCGGTTTGCCATTGTTTTCTCTGTACTTGACTACACCGGTTGCCAAACCAGCCTCTTTTCATACAGATCTCCTTGGATCTTTAGACTTTAGAGAGATGACAAATCTCTATCCTCTTTTGCCAATCAATGACAACACTTGTACCGGTTGCAGGCTTACTGGTTACCATTTCTTATAATGCCAACAGAATTCTCCAAGAGGAAAAACCAAACACAAAACCAAGCATGCTGAAAATGAGCTTCTCTATGTTCTTTAATACCACATCCCTATGACTCTTCATTTTCCCTCTGCACATCTCTTGGAATTCCTTTTTTGTCTCTTTATTATTCCCCTCTTTTAACTTAAAATGACTTTATTAATATTCAAAAAGCTCTAATAAAGTCATTTTTAATACTTTATTAAGTTGTCATTAAATTTGATATGATTTGACAACTTTATAACTTAATTATTCAATTGACTTCTAATGTCCCAAAAAAGGGACACTACAGTCCTCCCTCCTCAGAGATTACTTGTCCTCAAGCAATCATGAATCTGCATAACAATACGAGGATCCCATGTCAGTCTCAAAAACACTATTTCTCCAATCTGATGCACCACTTTGAAAATAACAGCACTATGCCTCAAGTTGTGAAGCAACTCATCATGATCCATAAGAAACAGAGCACCGTTCCTACAAACACCTGGATCACAAACCAACCTATCCATTTGACCATGCGAGTAGAAATAAATGTCTATCATTATACCATCTTCCTGTAACATCCATCTGAATGAGTAGTCTATCCAAAAGATGCCAAAAGCAACTCCAACATGCACATAGATCGACTCATTAGGCCACCATATGATGCTGCTATAACTTAGGCTAGCCACAAGAATGATGTTTAAGGTGTCATCATACCCATGTACATGGAAAATATCCATCTCATTTGTAATAACTAACAAGTGGTCATATCTCCACAAACTCACATGTACTTCACTAGCTATAATAGACCAAATCAAATCTGCAAGCACAATGGAAACCCATGTAGGACAGCCACAAAAAACTGAAATAACTATTAAGATTAAATCGCCAACTAGTAAATAATTAGTTGCCACATCATAAGAAATTAGTGACAAATCGAAAGATGAGTTGTAGTTGCCTTTATTACTCATCAAAGACAACTCTGCGGTGTCTGATAAACAAGTGTCATCAATCAAACCAGCATCTCCACCAATGAAATGATTGCCATCAAGTGAAATTCCAGAGCTAGAAAAACTCTTCTTATCATCATCCCATGTGAAGAAGTTGCTACCTCGGGATAATGTAAAGGCATATAACTAAAGTTCTAAAAATCAGAATTGTTGTGGTACACTTGTGTCATATATTCACCCCTCACAAGCACTTCTTCATTGCGAGCTCTATGGTCAACACCGGCAATTTGACGAGGAACACTTGTTGATTCTTCTCCATCAATTATTTTAGGTGAAAAGGCTACAAACTCGTGTGAAATGGAAGATAAACTTATGCTTCTTATTGACGTGAGTTTTGTTCTACTATAACATGCAAAAATTGGCACTAGAAGGAGGGCCTTGTTCAAAGTTCACATAAGAAGAGTCACAAATTGAGGATTATATAATATTAACTACCGAATGTAATTACAATGAATATCTACATATTTGGTCCATTCATGGAAGACTCGATTCTTGGCAAGTTTGAGAACTCCCTGATTATCAGAGAGCAAGGGAGTCAGACCATCTTGAGACAAATGCATACCTGCCAACATCCGATGAAGCCAAACTGCCTTAACAGCTGTGCAATACTTTGCTTTTGTAGATGAGAGTGAGACTGCATGTTGCTTCTTACTACTCAACGTGACTGCACCAAATCCCAAACTGTACACATATCTAGAGGTTGATGTCTTATTATCAACGAAACATGCCCAATCTGAATCTGTGAACCCACTGAGTCTAGAATCATGACTCCTAGTGTAAAGAAGTCCATAATCAGAGGTGTCTTCCACATACCACAACACATGCTTCGTTGCTACCCAATGATCAGCCTTGGGAGCTATCATGAAGCGTGAAATGTAGATCAGTACAAAACTAAGATCAGGTCTAGTTGCAGTGAGATAGATGAGACTGCCAACTCATTTCCTGTAAGTGGTTTCAACAACAGGAGGAGAATTAGACTTGCTTGATAATTTCAACCCTTTCTCCATAGGTGTGGAAGGAGGATTATACTTAGACTAAGAAAGAAATATGCTACTATCAGTTTGCCAAACCTCTACACCTAAACAATAATGGAGAAGCAACAAATCTATCATATCAAAATCCTTGCATAAATTTTGTTTGATTTCTACAATCAAATGTGTTGAACTGTTAGTAATGATCAAGTCATACAGATAGACAACAAGAAAGAGAATAGCATCACCAGAGCATTCGATATATAGATTATTGCCAAAAGCGCACCGCTGAAAACAATGAGCAACCAAGTACAGATCAATTTTGATGTACCACGCTCGATGAGCCTATTTGAGTCCATAGACAACTTTCTTGAGTCTACATATTTGGTGTTCTTTCCCGGCAACCTTGAAACCAGGAGGCTACATCATGTAGACTTCTTCCTGCACCTCACCATTGAGGAAGGCACTCAACATCTATTTGATGGACTTTCCATCCACACTGAGCTACAATGGCGAGAAAAAGACGAATTGTACTCATCTTGGCAGTAGGAGAAAATGTCTCCTCATACTCAATGCCCTCCCGCTGTGTGAACCCTCAAGCAACTAATCTGGCCTTGTATTTATCTAACGTACCATCTGTTATTCCTAACCGGATACTGAGGAGGGGGGTGAATCAATAAACACAATTTCAACCTCTATTTAACCTTTCATATATATTCTTGCAGAATTAAAAGAATATGATCAACATTCATAAACAGAAATAGAAATACACAGGTCAACACAGCATATATACATGGAAACCCTCGATTAGAAGGTGAAAACCATGATGGGACAGAACCCACAACTTTACTATTACAGTAATAAAGATGCCCTGTTAAAAGCTTACAAAGCACTTGTAAGAGTGCTACCCGGTAAAGGGATTTGGTAGATCTGTTAGGATCTTGACCCTATTAGAAGCCGTCTTGTGAAAGGACTTTCAACACCAATTAAGTTGTTACACGGTGAAGGGATTTATACAAGAACCTATTAGGGTTCACCCTGATTGAGAGATTTGAATCTGCTCTTACAATTCAAAGCAATGATCTATTATGATACCTTTTGTCAGATCAGATCATACTTGTTACCCTTTTGCTTTGCTTGGCTATTGAACCTTTCGACCTCTCAGAAGATTGTCTTTCTCCTGCTTTGTACGCTCTCAACATTCAACAACAACTGTTATGTATCCTATGACCTATATTTATAAGACATTACTCTTATTAAAATACATCTCATAGTTCCGCCAAGCTGTAAACTCACCCATAAATCATGCATGCAAAAGGCTTGTAAAATGATCTTGAGTTTACCTTGAAAAATCTGTGTAATAATAAAGCTAACTCCAGTTCCAACTGTGAATGCTCTATATAATCCGGTTTTAACTAAGACAGCTCTGCATAATCCGGTTTTAACTAAGACAGCTCCGCATAATCCGGTTTGGATTATCATGGAGTCAACCGATATTTAATTTATACCCGGTTCGTCATACTCTCCCAGTATGTCTCATAAGACCGGTTGGAAATACTCTGTTTGGTCTACCGGTGCATACTAAAGAGTACCGGTGTTAGATTTGTTTACCGGTGCTCCGATGGGATTGATGTTTGCCTCTAACTTAACCAATGACAACTTAAATATGTCAAGAATCTTCCCCTTTGGCATTGGTGGCAAAACATCTCCTTACACTACCTGTCTTGTAGACTTCCCCTGTGTTGTGGCTATCTTTCATCTAATATTGTTCCTGTGTTCTTTTGTTTCTTCCTTCCTCTATATCTATATCTTCTTACCAGTATCTTGATCTCTTCCCATCCTGATCTTCTTCCCATCCTGATCTTTTTCAAGTCCTGATCTCCTTCCCCTTTTTGCCTCCATAGGACAAAGGGTTGGTACAGTTTGAATGACTCAGTTTATATTTGTAACTTCGTGAAGATATCCTTATATATTTTCTTCGCTGATTGAAGAAAGGGATTCCATAGACCGGTGACATGCTCCAAGTTTTTTTGTGCTGCTTGCGGCGATACGATTATGTTCTCCATGTCTTCTACGGTTTTGTAGTCCGATTCCTTGATCAGGTTTTCGGCTTCGGTTGCTGTCATTTGCATGAGATCAAATGTAGGAGCAAGAAATAATTAGAATCCAATGAGATCTTGGATTCTCTTAGTCTTCTCTTCTGAAGCTTTTCTGATAGTTAGAGCAAGACTTGTCATTTCTCTGTTGTATTCTATTGCTGATGTGTTCTTTACATTGAACTTGAATGAAAGAACTCTTATTTCTTCTGAAGTTTTGGATGTCTTCTCAGGGATATCTTGAACAAAGAATTCAAAGTTTGAAATCCTTGTGATTAGACCTCCTGCTTCATGAATCTATTGTTGGAGTACTCTTGTAATTGTAGATACTGTTGTCTTTAGCTACTCAACTTGTTTGTGTAGAATTTCTACTCGCTTCTTCTCATAATGATCAATGGCTATTGTCTCCGGATCAGTGACATCTTCTCCAATGGCTTGAGCCAAAATTTCCAATTGATTAATAACAGGTTCATCTTCATCAATGTCCACATCCGGTACAAAGTTGTACAGGATGTTCCTTACACTAGAGAGGACCATGTCCTGTTTTCTCTTAGTGAGCTCCTTGAGTTGTCTAGTGGACATCTTGCTAATGTCAACCAATATTTCACTAACTTTGCTCTTTTTGGCTTTAGACTTGGTTGCAAAAGTTAGTTTTCTCTTTGATGAGCTAGGAACATTTACCGGTTCCTTTTGTATCTTCTCTCGTTCCAGTTGTTCTTCCGCAGGCTTGTCCTGTACAGTGTTGACAGGTACTTCATGTTGTTGAGGTATATCTACGTGTTGCAACTCTTGTTGCTGTGATGGATTCCATGTAGTGGGGCTTCTTCTTGTTGTACTTCCCCTTCCGATAGGACTACTTCCTCCATATGGACTTCCTGTTCAGGATGTAATAGCTCTTCCGGTGGAGCTTCCTCTCCAAGATTTACTTGTTCTTCCGGTGGAGCTTCCTCTTCAAGATTTACTTGTTCTTCCAGTGGAGGCTCTGTGTTCTATTCCTCAACTTCCTGTTTCTTATCCACAACAATTTCTTCCACATTTGCCCCTTTTTCAGTAGTCATCTTTTGTGATGACTCACCCAGTCCTTGTTCTTCTGATAGAACTTGTTCTTCCAAATTCACTTGCTCACTGGATGTGAACTGTTCTGTGGGAACTTCTTGCTCACCGGTGGAAGGTTGTTCATGTGTAGTGAACTGTACTGGTGGTTCCAGTACTATCTCAAGTTCATCATGTGGACCTATTGTCTTCAGACTGCTGAAGTCATAAGCCTGCCCAAATTCAAGTGTCTCTTGATACACTTCCTTTTCATATCCATTAAAAATCTTGGCAACTCTATTCTTTGCGTCCAAGTTCATTGACACAACTTCCATCAGTCCTTTTACTGTCTCCCCATTGAGACCTTGTCTTACCTGTGCCAAGGTTTCTTTTGCAATTCTGGTGTTGGCTGCTAATCCCGTCCTCCATTTAGCCATTAATCTTTGATTTAGTATGGGAGGAAACTAAGACCTATAGTCTCTAGGACTCCTGTTGAAATCCAAAAAGGTTTCCAACAGCGCAACTTCTACTTTCTGCTTATCCTCCTCTCCTAAGACATTGAATCATTTGGCAGCGTTGGACACTTCGCCAACATCCATGACTTCATCAACAATGTTATCTACAGTCAGTGTTCGCACCTTACCTTTTGTTGGAGACGCCACTATGGTTGGTGGAGTTAGATCACCTGATTTGTCTTCGATGATGTCAACAATGACCGGTTCTTCTACAGGTTTGCCCTTGACAGAAGTCTCAGCGCCTAATATGCCCTTTCCTTTCCCCGTATCTTTGACCGGTGGCTCCGTGGTTTTCTAGCATTTTTCTTCTGCCTGGTGTTGTTGCTGAAGAAGTTTTGTCCATGTAGCAACACCTTCATGCACCTTGTCAACATCTCCAATAAGCACTTGACTTATCCTTTTTCTTATCAAGAAATTTTGCTTGTGCAATTCTGCTCGTTGAGTTCTTCGTCCAAAGTTAGATGATTTTGGACTTCTAGTAGAGCTTTTATCCTTAGCTTCCCTTGCTTCAGTGTAAGCAAGGGAAGCTTTAAAGGCTATTGTTATGCATGCAATAAATTCGAACACAAGGCGGAAGAATGCAGGTCTAAAACCATGGCATTCAAATCTCTACTGAGACCGATATTCCATAATAGGAATGTCAACCAGGGCACATCTAATTGTGCTACCTGTGGACCATCAGGGCATAGGAACATTGAATGCCACCCACCCATGGACAAGGAAAGAAGGGTCAATCCATGGAGAGGAACCGGTATGGCTTGTTACAACTGTAACAAGATTGGGCATCTGGACAAAGACTGCAGAAACCGGTCAGTGAACAAAGGAAAAGGACTAGCTAAACAGGTCAAGAAACATGTGTCCCCCAATCAAAAGGATAACATCAATAAAGAGACCAATAGGGAAGTTAAGAAGACTTGCTCCAAAAAGGGAACAAAGAGTTCAGCTGAAGAAAAATTTGAGGTAAGGTCATCATCAACCGATGGTGGTATCTCTTCAGCAAATTAAGCCATAAAGGCTTAAGGGGGAACAAGTAGCAAGGCTGCTATCCTCGGAGGAACTGGTGAGACATGGTCTCAATCAGTCAAGGATAGGAATCGGGAAGGATTCACCGGTCTAATTCCTGAACCGATTAGATAGAGTAGTTGACATATCATGGTCAATTTCTCAATCGAGGATTAATAAACAGGTAATGAGTCGGTGAACTGGTTGTCAAAGGAAAAGTTAGGTAAGGGTAATTAATACAGTAACCATTAACAAAAGTTACCGTTTTCTAATTACCATTACAACCTAAGTGTATAAAAGGGAAAGCCGATTACTCATTTCACTTTACATTGCGTTCTGTGATTATTGATTTAATAGCTTGAGTAATCTTTCTTGCTGTGATTTGCGATCTTTGCCTTGCGAATTCTGTAAATCTTGTCAAGAACTTTTTGTGTCCTCCGGTCAAGCGAAATGGCATCATCATCTTTTGTAGTGAGCCTCATAGATGTCAATCAACTCGATAGACCTGTATATGATATCATGAATGCAAAATAGAACGAATGATATGGTTGGTGCTCTATCATCCATCCCCAATCGAGTACTCTTGACAGAGGATGTAACCACTTTCATCCATGTAAAACAGGAGGAATTGGGTGAAACCTTCATCCAGAGCAAATTCTTAGGGCTGTGTGAAGATGGTAAGCTGCAGGTCAAATACACAAAATTGGAGGCATCCAAACTGATAAATGGGGTCAAATACCCAACCGTATTTCGACCCGACTGGATTCGGTTTGTGCTCAGCAGAGTACACTAACCAAGTGTGTGGTTAGCAAAGGGCGTTGTTACTCAAATAACCAAAGAAAATCTGCACAGAGTAACTGGGTTCAATGCCACAGGGGAAGCACTTACCCTGAGGACAATAGCTAACACCGAAGTCATTCGACTCACCAAGTCAAAATACGACAGTCGAATGATGACTGTGACCAGCATTGCAAACGACGGAGTCCGGTTTGCTGTTGTTGTGATTGGATACAAGTTTTACAAGTCAAGCAACCTCAACAACATACCAGGTGGTGCAATACATGTAGCACACAGGATTATGTTCGATAATGCTCAGTACGATAACTGCGCTATGCTAAGGAGCCAGATCTTTGAGAATTTGAAGAAGCTCAAAATGGTAAAGAAGAAATTTATGAAGTACGAGACACTCTTGGTATGTCTCTTTTTCTACTATCAGAATTTCTTTCTACGAATAGGTTAGGTTACCTGGTTGGCAAATAAACCGGTAATGGTTTAAATAGGTGAGATAGTTAACAGTTTGGGGAACCAGTTTAACAAAGTAATGACTGATTACCTTGAAGCTTTTCAGCTAAGAATGCATCAGAGGGAAAGAATTCCTTCTACTATTGTGGAGGATTATAAGGATAACATTTGCTTCCCAGTAAGCACCAAAGAAGGTATATGTCAAATGTTCTCCTAATCCAAGGAAAAGGAAGCCATCTGTGCAAGAACCAAAAGTTCAAAGGAAGAAGGCACTGCCAGCAACAACCGAACCTTCACAAGGTGAGGAAACAAAGATTGAAGAAACCACTACCTCCACTTATCTAAGACCAAGAAGAACTAGGATACTAGTAAAGCAGGTTGTACCAAAAGCAAGTAAACCAACCATAGATGAAATGGTTGAAGGAATAAAGCAAACAGGTAAATTGGGAGCAGTTGGAAGAAGATATGAGTTATCAAATGATGATGATAAGAGAAAAATGGAAGACGTTGTAGTATACATCCTTTTCAAGTTTTAAAGAACTCCAACTGAAATTCATGGCTCAGTACCTGCAGAGTTGCATAAGATCATTGAAGGAAAATGGAAATCTTCTATTGCAAAACAAAAGGAGCTAAGGATAAGGGCACTGTTGGAAGTGAAGAACCATTTGAGCCTGCCAGAAGAAACCAATCAAGCTGATCTGTATAAACAGGGCTTTAACATCAAGAAGAGAATCGGTCAAGTCCTGATAGGGGAAGTTGATAAAGTTCATGATGAAGGGGTTGTAATATGGACAACCACATTGAAGCAGCAACATGAAGTTGAAGTCGAATGTTAGAAGACCTCACTACAGCCGAAAGTAAACTGGTAGAGGGAAGGTTATTATGGGAGTTGAAGCACCGGTCCAAACCAAGCCTACAAAAGAACCGGTCATCATAGACATTGCTGGAGACACCGGTGGCGATCAGACTCCAACTATCCTTGCATCTCCAGAAAAAGGTAAAGGTAGAATCCTTACTATTGATGAAATAGTTGATGAGATACTGGATTTTGGTAAAGTGAGCAATATTGCTAAGTGGTTCAGTGCTTTAGGCACTGACGAAAAAGCTAAAATTGAAACGGCTTTGTTAGAGACCTTTCTTGATTACAACAGGGGACCAAAGGACTACAGGCCCCTCTTCCCAGCTGAATTAAACAAAAGAATAATGACAAAATGGAGAGCTGGTTTAGCAAAGAATAATAAGATCTTAAGGTAAGTGTTGGACAAAGTTGAACAAGATCTTGATGAAGAAGCAATCAAGATTATGTTGGATGCAGATGTACTGAATTGAGATAACAGAGACAGAGTGGCCAAAATTGTAAATGGTCAAGACGATGAAGTATATGAAGAAACAGTTAAATTATGGAAGAATTATGACTTCAACACTCTAATAAAGGGACGGGAGAAAACTCCACCAAAAATTGTTTCAATTGAGACACCTAAATCAACAGGTCCTCAAGATATCTCTCAAGGAGAACAGGCGAAAGATATGGTTCCACCAGAACAGTTCACAACTCGTGAACAAGTCCAAACAGGTATTCAAGATAACATCAGTGAGCAGGTCACAACTAGAGAACAGGTCAATATGGGTGAAGAGAATCCAATAGGTGAAAAGCATACTCCACTCATTCCAACAGAATAAGAATTAGGGGAGTCATCAGCTAAGGTGATTGAAGAAAAAGAAACCGAGAAAGTTGAAACGGTCAATATTGATCAACAAGTTGCAAAGGAACAAAAAGAAGTAGAGCAACCACCAGAAGAAGAGCATCAAGAAGAGGAGCATCCAGAAGAGGTACAACAACAAGAAAAACCTCAACAAGAAGAAGTGCCTATTATAGAGGAAAAGGAGAAGCCTGCTGAAGAAGAATCTACAAAAGAGATAAGGGAGAAGCAACCAATAGATGTACCTGGTGCTTCTTCATCAAAGAGAAAGTTATCTTTTGTGATAGATCCTGAATCTAAAAGAGGTAAAGTTAGCACATCTCCAATAAGTGACACTATAGTTGACATAAGCAAAATGTCAACTAGGCAGTTGAAGCAGCTTACTAAGAGGAAACAAGACATGGTTCTCACAAGTGTGAAGAATATTCTTTACAATTTTGCACCTAACGCTAACATAGATGAAGAGGAACCAATAATTGATCAATTAGAGATACTGGCACAAGCGATTGGTGAAGATATCACTAACCCAAGAAAAAGTTGTCATTAATCATTACGAAAAAGAAAAGGATAACTATTCTTCATGAAAAGGTCAAAGAACTTAAAGCCACTATGGCTACCAGCACCAGTGAGCTACAGCAATAGATACAAGAAGTTGGAAGGTTAATTACAAGAACTTCAAACTTTGAAGATCTTGTAAAAGATATAGAAGATAGAACAAAAAGGACAACAGAAGAGCTTAAGGAGACAACATCAAAATTTGATGCTAAGACCTCTTCTGCGATTGAGTACAATCGTGAGCTAACAAGTTTAGCTCTCACATTGAGAAAGGCATCAGAAGAACACACTAAAAGAATCCAAGATCTCATTGGATTTCAACTATACATCGTGCTTACTTTTGATATGATGCAAAAAACAACCAATGATGCAGAGAGACTTCTCAATGAGTCTGATTACAAGACAATTGAGGATATGGAGAATCTAATTGTCTCTTTACAAGCTATGAAGAATACTTTAGATCAAGTATCAGGTACTTGGAAACCTTTCCTAGTCTCTATCAGGAAGATCTATAAAGATATCTTCAATAAGCTACAAATATGAGGAGTGTACACCCTTTGTCCCTTGGAGACAAAAATGGGAAGATAACAGGGGTGAGAAGGTACCAGATGAGAGTGAATAGACAACAGGATATAGGTACAACAGGATACAAGTAGAGCAGATCTACAGGGGAAGTATGATACTCTACAGGAAGTAATGTGTTGACGTGTTTTGTCAGCAATGCCAAAGGGAAAGTTTGTTGGCATAAAGCTTAGGTGTCATCATGGCAAGCATCAAACACACTGGTAACTAGAACTTATGACCGGTACTCATGAAAGAACAACAGTGGTGAACTGGTAACACTTACTATTAAGGTTTTAGGATCATTGCAAATGTAATAGCACTATCTCATTGTATGTGTTTTCCAAATGCAACAATCTCTTGCATTTATATTGAGAATGAGCCAAGAAGAGACATGTCCCTTCATGGGACATGTCTATTCATTATTATGTAATTAATATAATGATAATTATGATTATATATATATACATATATATATAATATCTCTTGAGTATTATATTAATTTCTCTAATATTATCTCATATATACTAAATATATATATACATATCTTCACTAGTATTGACTCATAGTGTTTATCTAACTGAAGCTACAAAACATCAACACTCCCTCTTAGCCAGGGAAGATTAGACACATGATTAGGATGAGAAGATATTATTTACCGTGATACTAGAGATATGGTCTGACTAGGAATATCAAGTCGCATGATATTCACCATAAGTCATAGATTCATAAGAATATTATCTCATGATATTGGGAGTATTTGTCACAGAATATCAAGTCGCAAGATATTCTCCAAATACTCAGAGTAATGGCCTACCAACATCAAGTCACATGATGTCCACCAAGTACTCAATAAAATTATAGACATATCATCTCATGATATCAGGAGCATCGGCCTGCAGAATATCAAGTCACATGATATTCACCAAGTACTCAATGTGAGTATAGATAATCATTTTAAATTTATATCATTTTACTGATATTACGAGTAATGGCCCTCAAGTATCAAGTCCATGATACTTACCAAGTACTCAGAGCAATAGTCTCCAAATATCAACTCACAAGATATTCACCTAATTGTTCAAAATGATTATCATGAGTAATAGTCTCCAAGTATCAAATCCATGATACTCACCCAAGTACTCAGGCCATGATATTTACCAAGTACTCAATGTGAGTATAGATAATCATTTTATATTTATATCATTTTACTAATATTATGAGTAATGGCCCTCAAGTATCAAGTCCATGATACTTACCAAGTACTCAGAGAAAGAGTCTCCAAATATCAACTCACAAGAAATTCACTTAATTGCTCAAAATGATTATCATGAGTAATGGTCTCCAGCTATCAAATCCATGATACTCACCCAAGTACTCAAAGCAATGGTATCCAAATATCAAGTCCATGATATTTACCAAGTAATCAATGTGAATATAGATAATCATTTTATATTTATATCATTTTACTGACATTACGAGTAATGGCCCTCAAGTATCAAGTCCATGATACTTACCAAGTACTCAGAGCAATAGTCTCCAAATATCAACTCACAAGATATTCACCTAATTGCTCAAAATGATTATCATGAGTAATGATCTCCAACTATCAAATCCATGATACTCACCCAAGTACTCAAGATATCTAGTATGGTATGTGCACTAGTATGGCATGTGTGATACTTACCATATAGACATGATATATCCATACAATAGAACTTGTAAGTAATTTAAACTATACCTTCTAGTCCATATTGATTTACAAGATATATCTATCATGATCTGCTTAGACATCAACCATATGATATCCATCATGATAGAAGGTTAGACTATTGTAAGATCGTCACCTTACTATAGTAGCCACAAACAAACATCAATGTGAGATTGTCACCTTCCATGATGTTTACACTAAGTCATGTAGTAACTCACATGACATCCACCATGAACATTTCCAGAGGGTGGAACCAAGGCTTTCAACTCAAACTTCTCTCTCATAGAGAAGAAAACATTACAAGGAGTTTCACCTCATTTAAAGTACATCTCAGGTAATTATAGATGTTGAGTCTCCCTCTCAATAAGGGGTCCAATCCATAACCCTGAGCTTGTCTTCAATAGTGTGCAAACTTCACTTTGCCTGAAGGCTTAGGAGGATATACCTATTGTCAGATCTTCAGTGATAATTGTACTCTGAATAAATAGCATTCCAAGTATTCATCTACGGTTTTACGCATTCACATAAAGGCCTTTCAATTTACACATATGGTACTTCATCTCATGAATCATAGTCCTTTGACTGCTACAGTTTCTTGATCATTGAGTAATTCATCTCAACATGGTCTACTCCCTCTAAATCAATATGACAGAGATCCTCAAAAGTCAACTAAACCTCTATCTGCTCCCTCTCTTCGTCCAAGGTTGCAAAAATGTCAGGATCCCTCTTGATATAGAAGGGTACTCATAATCTCAATCATCAAAGATATCTAATAATCTCTTATTATCTGACATGATTCATATGTGGTTGAAGGTGCTTATTATCCTCTATCTGCTCCCTTTGAAGCTCAAGTTATTGTATCAACCTCTCGTCCTCTTTTGAAATGTCAGGCTTTCTCTGCATTTGGTCTCAATCATCAATTCGTTTGCAAGCATTAAGTTCTTTCTCCCTTGAATGCAATTTTCTTGTTCTTCCGTCCAATAGTATAGCATGAATAAAACATGCAATACTTATCTTAAGTATTTCACTTTGTAAGGTGAGCCCATATAGACAATATCATGCAAATTTACAAAATGATGTCGCCGTTCTCGAATATTACCAGAATTTTTCACATGACCTGTCTTGAACATCCAAAGGTTCTATACACTATGACAACCTCCAATCTAATCGGATCTCCTTTTAAGAGATTAGGCTTTTAAGGAAGGAACCTCGCTCTTTTACTATCCATATACATCAAATTAGAAAACACCTTCTCAAATTATTTGAGACACCTCCCCTTTGAGTCATCTCCCCACTAAGGATGGTTCAAATGGGAATGTAACATTGGATATTATTCCCCCCACAATGTAAAATTCCCACTCTTATATCGTTCTTCTTTTTTTTACTCTTACCAAATATTTGATGGTTCTTTCAAATGAATCCGAATTCCCGAATTAATAAATCAATTTTATTTTTTTAAACTTCTTCTGAATGTGATATCAATCTTCTTTTCCTACAAGAGCATCCCCGGAAAAGATCAAGGCAAATAACTCTTATAGTACGTATAGAAATACAAATAAGAGATTAACTACAAGAAGTGAATAAAGGTAGTTCTCAAGATATAATAAAAAATAATTATCTCATTACTTTGGAGCAAATGCTCATCAACATCTTTCCTATTCACGATAAAATGCTCAACATCGTTCCTGATGCAAGCTGCTCCAATGAAGGTCCATATATAACTTGGTTATGAAAGACCAACATGATGTCACAAGCCTTGAGTTAGCACAACATCCTCCTACACATACGAGTGTTGATGCCTTAGGGATAGAAATCCAACTAGCTTGACCCTCGGTTCATTCTTGTGACGTCAATTATCAAAGTCTTCAATCTTAGTTATACTAAAACAATCTCTCCTAAATTGAGGCCTCCCAAATGTAGTGTGCAAATGATAATTCCATTGGATATGTATATCTTGTCTCTTTGCTTTTACACCGTGGCGATATTCGGGAAGACATTATTCTTATGAGGGTTTTGGCTCCTCATATCTTTCAATATATTATTTGCCCAATATATGCTTACTCTTCCCGATTTGAGATGTATTGCTTCTACCTTAGGACAACGCTTAAATCCCTGATAGTAATATTTATCATGAACGATATTAGGGTTAGATACTTCGCATTCAACCAATCTTCAAAAAAATATATTCCCATGATTTGTGCTTGACTATTCTGTTTTATATGAATATATGTGGGTTCAATGTCAATCCACACCCTCGATGAAGATAAGTTGCGACTTAATGTTTCCATTGTCTCTGTGTATTGCAGTCCCAAAAAAAAAATTGTATATCAATATCCCTTTGCAGTTGACATTCCATGTAGCTGATACTAATCATGTCAACGATAATTGATCAGCACTATTTATTCATGATCATTATCATTCCAATATACCAATAGTGCGCAATTATCATCACATCCCCATATCCAGGGTTCCATCATTCATTCCAACCTACATTCAACACACCTGACAATCCTTCTATTTACACAATGTTGATGGCGGTTTATTCACACTAGCATTCTCACATGCCTCAATAACTCTAATGAATCTCTAACCCGTATTATATTGTCCCCCTAGAGATCGAGTGTATTCAACACAGTAAGATTAGAAGAATATTGCCGCATCAATGAAGTCAAAGCACAAATAGTTTTCATGATAATCTTTTAAACACCACGCAATCACACCAATATAGAGAGCCAATGCTCGAGATTATGTCAGCAGTGAACTCTAATGTTTGGATGACCCGATGCCTCCAATAAATATTTCACGACAGATTGATCACCTATTCTCTGGCAATGATATTCAAACATATAAAACAACGACAATATTACATCTCCTCTCTCAAGATTTCCCCTCATACCATTTCTATTCTTTCACATTTGCAGTTTGGCTCTAATACCATGTTAAGGTTTTAGGATCATTGCAAATGTAATAGCACTATCTCTTGCATTTATATTGAGAATGAGCCAAGAAGAGACATGTCCCTTCATGGACCATGTCTATTCATTATTACATCTCCTCTCTCAGAATTTCCTCTCATACCATTTCTATTCTTTCACATTTGCAGTCTGGCTCTGATACCATGTTAAGGTTTTAGGATCATTGCAAATGTAATAGGACTATCTCATTGTATGTGTTTTCCAAATGGAACAATCTCTTGCATTTATATTGAGAATGAGCCAAGAAGAGACATGTCCCTTCATGGGACATGTCTATTCATTATTATGTAATTAATATAATGATAATTATTATTATATATATATAATATCTCTTGAGTATTATATTAATTTCTCTAATATTTACATAATATATATATATATATACACTAAATATATATATACATATCTTCAATAGTATTGACTCATACTGTTTATCTGACTAAAGCTAGAAAACATCAACACTTACAAAGGAAACAATGCAATTTAACCGGTTTGGTCTTGTCCAACCAGTCTAGCAAGACACCACAAGATGCATATGACTAATAGGTTGCACACCGGTTTGCACTCCATTGCAAACTTACTGGTTAGTGCTTTATAGTCCAATCCGGATTATGCGGAGCATTTTTTCAGACAAACTAGAGTTAGCTTTTTCAGTCAAACTGGAGTTAGCTTTTTCAGTCAAACTGGAGTTAGCTTTATTTTTCTACAAGCGTTTCGAGGTAACTAAAGATCAGTTTGCAAGATTTTTGATCAAGAGTTTTGCATGCGTGATTTTTGGGAGAGTTACAGCTTGGCGGCACCGTTAGGTGTATTTTTAATAAGATAATTTCTTATAAATACAGGTCATTGTGCATAAGACGATGTGTTGTTGAAAATCAAGAGCAGAGCAAGCAGAGCAGAAGCACAGAGTTTTCTGAGAAAGGATTCAGTCACAAAAGGTGAAAGAGAGAAAGATTCAACAACCAAGTAGAAGAGGTATGATCTGAATCAACAGATATAGTGTAAAATAAGATCATTGCTTTTGTTGTGAAGCATACTTAAATCCCTCAATCAAGGTGAACCCTAACAGGTTCCATTGCATAAATCCCTTCACCAAATAACATCTTTGTTGATGTTTAAGTCCTCTGATAAGGCGACTCCTCATAGGGTCAAGATCTTAACAGGTCTTCTATTAAATCCCTTAACCGGGTAGCACTCTCACCAGTGCTTTGTAAGCCTTTAACAAGGCAACTTTATTACTGTAGTAGTGGAGTTTCGTGGGTTTTGTCCCACCGTGGTTTTTCCCTTCTAACCGAAGATTTCCACGTATAAATTCAGTGTTGACCTGTGCATTTAATTTCCGGTTATGATTGTTAAAACATTCTTTTGATTTCAGTATTAACCAGAATATTTAATTTAAAGAAAGAACACTAGAAATTGAATTTACTGATTCACCCCCCCCTCTCAGTAATTGGTTAGGATTAACAAAATCAGCACCCACTAAAACTTGAAAACACTCTTAGATCTATTAACTATTATTGCATGCAAAACAAGTCCTATAAAAGAAATAATTAACACAAGCTTACAGCAGCAGAGAACACCAGATATATCGCATGGAAACCCAAAATGGGAGAAAACCACGGTGTGAGTAGAACTCACAAATTTTGCACTCTTCTGAAGTGGGCCCTGTGAAAAGCCTTCCCTGTTAAAGGAAACGCACTATTAGGTGCGACCCGATTAAGGGATTTAAAATAAGGTATGTTAAAGTCTGCCTTGTCAGAGACTTTAGAGTATCTACGTTGATACAAGGGACTTGTTAATGTCCACCCAAATACTAGGATTTGACTATTGCAATTGTTAGGGAGCAATAGACGGGTTGATCCTTTGAAATGGCTTTGCAGAGCCTAATAAGATTACTTGTTCCATTCACTGAGAGTCATCACCAGGCACCACAGGTATGCTCTCTTTAGGTTATTGTGCTTCCTTGCACACTCTCCTCCTCTTCTTCTATTTTCCTTTTCCATTACAGTAGCTTTGATCAGCGTACAGTTTCACTCTTTCTCCTTGGGAGAATGAAGGCAAATGATTTTCTTTGCTGACTGAAGAATAAATAGACTTCCTACAGAGCGTGGGACAGATCTTTCCGCTCTTTGTTGTTGTGATCTCCGTGAAGATCTCCTTTTGATCCATCATCCAATCGTGTTTCAGTCGTGAGAAGAAACATCAGATTTGCGACACAAGCTTTCCCTTAATAGAAGATCTACCATGAATCTGCCATTCAGTCATGTTTTCGTCTTGTAAAGGAAACATCAGATACATGTCACATACTTTCCCTCAGAAGAAATTCCTCCATGATTTGTGCAATAAATCTTGGCAAAAGAATCTCCTCGGTATCCTTCAACTGTGCCTTTCACCGGTCTTTTCCATAACAGAAAATCCTGTGTGATTTGTGCAACAAATCTTGGTAGAAGAGTCTCTTAAGTGTCCATCAACTGTGTCTTTCACCGGTCTCAATGATATCTTAACAATCATCTTTTTCACCGGTTTACACCTTTCCTTATACAGTGTTCTGGTCTTTGTCTTCACCTGTCACTTCTCTGTTCTCTGTCAGTACCGGTCACTGCTCTAGTCATTTGCTTTACCAGTCACTGCTCTGGTCATTTGCTTTACCGGTCACTATCTTCACCGGTTACCAACTCATCACTATGTCTTCGATATCCTAGCATTTGAAAATCATAGATATCAATGACAACACCACTAATTAATACCGGTTGTCTCTTTGTTAGTTGCATCCTTACTGGTAATGCCAACAATCTCCCCCTTTGGCATTGATGGCAATACATGTTACCGGTCCACTAATGCTTTTGCCGGTTATCTCCCCCTTTGACAATAATACCAAAGACTTGTCAAAAGACCTTTCATTCTGACGACTGCTCCCCCTTTGAGCAGTAGTCTGTGGTCACCAATCCGGTTTAGATGAGGTTGTTTCCTTTTACTGAAGATCATGAAGGGGAATTACCCCTAATTTACCTATGAGATATTCAAAGGTACTCTTCGATAACAGCTTTGTGAATATGTCAGCTACTTGTTCTTTTGTGGGAATACATTCCAGCTTGACTTCTTTGTTTTGCACTTCCTCTCTTAGATAGTGATACTTTATAGCAATTTGCTTCATTTTTTAGTGCATAACAGAATTTTTGGATATGTTGATTGCACTCGTGTTGTCACCGAATATTGCTATCAGTTCAAGTACCTATTCTTGGATTCCTTCTAATATCTGTTTCATTCAGATTACCTGCGTGCAGTTGATTGCTGCAGCAACATACTCAGCCTCTGTTGTGGATTGTGATATGCAGTTTTGCTTCTTGCTTGTCCATGACACAATACTTTCTCCGAGAAAGAATGCACCTCCACTTGTGCTCTTTCTGTCATCAATGTTACCGGCCCAGTCTACATCAATGAACACTTCTACCTTGAAACCTCATTTGTGAGGAAATCAGAGACCATATTCTTCAGTCCCCTTTAGATATCTAAAGATTCTCTTTACTGCTATCAAATATGTCTCCTTTGGGTTTGCAAAGAATCTTGCCACAATACCTACCACATGTGCAATGTCCGGTCGATTGTGCATGTTAAAATTATATATGTTAAACTGATAGAGTTTCAATCAGCCGTCTGTACTTTGTTCATTTATATCTCAGACTAAAATGATATATATATTACCTTAGAATATTTCCTGCTGAATGTTGTTTACAGATATTGATGATGCTGGATCGATATTAGAGAAGATGCATTACCATGTTCTTGGATGATCTTCAAACGGCAGCGATCGGGGTTAATATATAGTGTTGAGGATTAATGTCCCCGTAGAGACATGACTATACGTGGCTTGACCACCACGTAGGGTCATGTCCCTACATGGACATTACATAGGTGTTAGTTAAATTAACACAGCCAAAACTTATATTAATTTGGATCGCAATCTTATGACTGCCGACAACTTGTTGAGTTGACCCGATACTTATTGTATCATATCGGCTATCAAGTCGATACTTGCTATAGCATATTTGAGATCATGTTTGATACTATGATAAAGTTTAATGAAGGTGATTATTATATATATAACTAATAATAAGTATTCGCATATTTAGAATAATGCTTCCTTCACTTCTACAAAAGCTATTCATTAACACTCCCTCTTAGCGAGGGAGAAGTGAGATGGACATTTCTCTCTTTCTCTTAATGTATATCAGAGTATCACTTTAATGATACGTACAAAGAGAATATGTTATCCAAACTCTAATGTCTAGAATTCAGAGTAGTTTGATAACCAAAATCACAACATTATGAACTCTATCATAACAGATAATATGATCTCTGGTATTTCAGTACAACTACTGAATGAAGTTAGATCATAATCCATTTGTTATCAGAATTTCGATTCATTTGAAATATCAACATGATAATAGGCCTACCACTTGTAAGATCGTCACCTTAAAGTGGTTACCTTCTGAAAATATATGTCAATGGAAAGTCGTCACTTTACATTACATATCTGTACTACTATGACATAGTAGCGAATTCAACTTAATTAATAATTGTATATCATTATATAAGAAAAATTTACAATAGTATATTACAATCATAATATTGATATTCCAAGTTTACCTCTGAAATATTCCAACTTGATTCTGGAGAGAGGTTTTGTGAGCACATCAGTTGTTTGCTCATTTGTGCTTATGTATTCCAATTTGATAACATTTCGATCTACCATGTCTCTGATATAGTGATAGTGTATTTCAATATGTTTAGATTGATTATGAAATACTGGATTTACTGATAATTTAATACAACTTTGATTATCACAGTGGATTATAGTAGGCTTTAGGTGTTTCCCAACCAGTCCGACCAATAACTTCCTTAACCATATTGCTTCCTTGGCACCCATAGAAGAGGCTATATATTCTGCATCGATAGAACTTGATGCTACTGATGTTTGTTTCCTGTTGAACCACGAGATCATGGCTGATCCAAGACTGAAACAACATCCAGTGGTACTCTTACGGTCAGTAGAGCTGCCTACTCAATCAGAATCTGTATATCCATGAAGATTGATTTCAACTTGTTCATATTTGAGTCCCATACCAACTGTGCCACGTAAGTAACGTAGAATGTGCTTAGTTGCCATAAGATGTATCTTCTTAGGTTCGCACATGAATTGACTTAAGACATTGGTTGCACAGCAAATATCAGGACGAGTGTTTGCTAGGTACATTAATGACCCAATAATTTGACAATAGTAGGTAGGATCAGTCGGCTCAAATCCGAATCCGTCATTTTTCAATTTGAGTAGATTTGCTTCCATCGAGGTAGACAATGGTTTGCAATCCATCATTCCAAATTTTGTCAGGATGTCTATGGTGTATTTTCCTTGATTTAAAAAGATATAGTTCTTCTTTTGCCAGACTTCTAGACCTCAGAAGTAATGAAGAAGCCCTAGATCTTTCATATCAAATTTTGTTGTCAATTCCTGTTTACATTTTGCTATCAAATGTTCCTCACCTGTTATTAGTAGATCATCAACATATAATACAAGTATAATCATATCATTTCCAGTTATTTTAAAATATATGTTACGATCAGCTACATTTTTGGAATATCGTAACTTTGTGAGGTAGTTGTCTATTCTTTCATACCATGCCCTCGGTGCTTGTCTAAGACCATATAGTGCTTTCTTTAACTTACAAACATAGGAATTGTTGTCTACGGTGACAAATCCTTCGGGTTGTTCAACGCATACTTCTTCTTCAATTTCACCATTTAGAAATGTTGTTTTGACATCCATCTGATGTATTTTCCATCAATTGGATGCTGCAATAGCTATGATAGTTTGAACAGAGGTATAATGTGCAACAGGAGAAAATGTTTCTTCATAGTCTATTCCCTCTTTCTGTGAAAATCCACGGGCTACAAATCTGGCTTTATATTTTTCTATGCTACCATCTGGTGCATGCTTGATTTTGAATAGCCATTTGGAAGATACAACGGACTTATCTTTGGGTCTGGGTACAACATCCCATACATCCTTTTTTATTATTGATTGATATTCTTCAATCATTGCATCTTTCCAAGGTTGGCATGATAAAGCTTCCTTGACATTGGTAGGCTATGTTTTGATAAGTTCTAAGAGTAGTGCTACATAACATGAATGATTCCTTGTCCTTTTATTTTCTTTGACTACTTCATCAAGTTCTATATGATTTTCTTCTATCATTTTTCTGGCCCATAGTGGTCTCTTTTTATTGTTAGGGTTTTCAATATTTTCTGAATTTGAACTGGTAGTTGTAGGACTTCTAGTATTAACCTCCCTCTCATTTTCAATAGAGATATTTTCCTCTATTTCTGTATTGACAACTAAGAAAGATTCCTCAATATTTTTGGAGAGATTAAAAGCTATGTCTTCTTCAAACTTTACATCTCTGCTAATTTCAATAGTTCTTTGTCCGGGTACATAGATTCTGTAGCCTTTTGAAGATTCACTGTACCCGATCAGTATACCCTTCTTTCCTGAGGGTTCTAGTTTAGTTCTTTTTTCTTTAGGAATGTGAATATATACTAGACACCCAAAAATTCTTAGATGACTTAAATCTGGCTTATTGCCAGTGAACACTTCTTCAGGAGTTGCATTTTCTAGTATACAATGAGGACACCTATTTTGAATATACATTGTTGTGTTAGATGCTTCGGCCCAAAAGGAAGTGTGAATATTTTGATCATGCATCATGGCTCTGGCTGATTCAATTATAGTTCTGTTTTTCCTTTCTGCTACTTCATTCTATTGAGGATTATAAGGTACAAAAAACTCCCTCTTAATCCCAACAGAGATGCAATATTCTTTAAAAGTTTCGGCGATGTATTCACCTCCATTATCTATTCTTAGAGTTTTAATTTTCTGACCAGATTGATTTTCGACTAGTGCTTTAAATTCTTTGAATTTAGATAATACTTCGGCAAATTCTTTGAGCTTGAGAAAGTAGATCCATGTTTTCCTAGAGAAATCATCTATGAAAATTACATAATAAAGACATCGACTTAATGAAGGTACTAACATAGGGCCACATAAGTTAGTATGAGTAAGTTCAAGAATGGATTTGGATTTGTGCTCACTTTTAGGAAAAGACCCTTTAGTGTTTTTACCTAGGGCACATCCTTTACAAATTCCAGAATGTTCAGATTTTAAGTTTGGTAACCCTGTTACTATTTTTTCTATCGAGGATAAGGCACGAAAGAGAAGGTGACCTAATCTTCTATGCCAGATTTCATTAGTATTTGAAACTTCATGATTTAGAGCTATATGTTGATGATTGCAAAGTTTGTATACGCTTCCGTCTCTAAATCCAATAGATACGGCATTTTTAATATTTGAATTCCTAGGCCAGGATAATACTTTTGTTAGCAATTCAAGTTGTCATTAGTGTACAACCACAAACACTATGCACCGATAAGGGATCACCGGTCACTCACAACACCGGTAGACAAGCAACATAACATATGCACTGGTCGACAATACTCACCGGTAGACCGGTCTAAGAACACACACCGGTCACACTGTGCATAAGTTGAACCGGATATAAGGTTATACTGGTCTAAGCGGCCTAAAGATCCGCACCGGATTTAGTGAATCAGTTTGAGTTAAAAGCAAGATTATACAGGACATCCACCACTTAGAAGTGAAGTTAGCTTTTTAACAAGAGTTAGCTTTAATTCATGCGGATGTTTTGCAAGGTAAACTCCAGATCAGAGCGCATAGCTTTTTGCTGATTGCATGATTTATTACGGAGTTTGCACCCTAGCGGTTCTATGAGTTAAGGGTTTCATTACGGAGAACTCTTGTATAAATACAGGTCATAGGATGCAAGATGGGTTGTTGTTGAATTCAAATGATTGCATAGAGCAAAGGAAAGATATCTTCTGAGAAACGCTGCACAGAGGTAGCAGAGTTCAACAGCCAAGTTAACAGAAAAAGAGGTATGATTTAATCAGACATTCAGTGTCATAATAGATCATTACTTTTATCAGAAGTGAAAGTATATTCAAATCCCTAGATTAGCGTGGACCTAATCAGTTTGTTGTAAAAATCCCCTAACAAGGTAACATCTTTGGTGATGTTTAAAGTTTTGTAACCAGGCAACCTTTAATAGGGTTCGGATCTTAACCGATCTCTGTAAAATCCCTTAACCGGGTAGCACTATGATTAGTGTTTTGTAAGCTCCTAACAAGGCGCCTTCATTCTACAATAGTGAAGTTGTGAGGTTTGTCTCACCGTGGTTTTTTCCTTCTAACCAAGGGTTTCCATGTATAAACACCTGTGTTGATCTGAGTATTTTTGCTTATGCTAGTAAATGGTTGATTAGCTTTCTGTTCTTTATCACAAAATATGTTTGCTAGTTTTAAATAGGTGAAGAATTGTGTTACTGATTCACCCCTCCCCTCTCAGTAACCGGTAAAATACTAATAATTGGTATCAGAGCCTCATTCTCTCTACTTCCCAGCCTAACAGCTGGAGAGAAAGATCATGGAGGTTTACCGATATCAAAAGCAGCTTGAGGAAACCAATGACCTCATCGCCTCTCTGGAAAACAGATTGAGATCACTTGCAAAAAGAAAAGAGCTAGCACTAAAACTGAATGAGAGCAATGAAACCATTGATGAGCTCTCTGGGCAGAGTGGATCTGACGAAGTTGAGGAGGCAGTATCTGAACTCATGGAAAAGAATCAAATCCTGACCGATGAAATCTCTAATCTCAAAAGAGAACAAGAAGACAATGCCCTGAGGATAACTGAACTAATCAAGAAAAAGAGAAAAGTTGAAGACGAAAGAAATTCGGCAGTCAAGTCTTTGTCAGCCTCTGAGAAAGCAAGGGACCGGGCAGTGGAGGCCGTAGGGGCAAATGAACTTATCATTCTACAACTTCAAGAAGACATGCAAAGTGTCACCCAAAAAAATGCCCACATGCAAAAAGGCTGGTACGACAGGAATGAAGTATGCAATATGTCTCAAGAATTGCATCAACTAAGGGAGCAGATGAATGAACTTGAACAGATAAATGAAATACTAAGAAGATACAATGAAAGTTCAACTAAGCTTGATGAGCAACTCAAAGGTCAAAGAAGACACAAAAATCAGACCGGTCTTGGTTTCACTGGTAAAGAGGCAAAAAGGAATGGTGAGTCCTCTAGGGCAAAAGCAATCAAGAAAGATAAGATGAAATCGCTGGTGCAAAAGGGTAAGAATTTCCCTAGCACATCTTGCAATCACTGTGGGAAATCGGGTCATAAGACTAATAACTGCAGGAATGCACCGGTAAAGACCAACAATAGCTACTGCAAGAACTGTTGTAAAAAGGGCCACAAGACTAGTGAGTGCTAGTCCAGTCCCACATCTGTGTCCAGCAACAGCAAGGAAAGCTTCAGAGCGTACTGCTATGCATGCAATAAATTTGGACACAAAGCACAAGAATGCAGATCCAAGACAATGGCACTTAGATCCCCAAAACCATTACTCACCAAAAGAAGCAAGGACCTCAGCACAGTGAGCTGTCTGAACTGTGAATTACACAACTACAATGGCTTTCGCAACAAGTCAACTGACATGAGAAGAATGAACTCATGGAAGGCAACTGGAGTGATCTGCTATCACTGCAACAAAGTGGGACACAAAGCCAAAGAATGCAGAAACCGGTCATCCGGTAACAAGAAGGAACCGGTTAAATCTGAAGAAAAGATCAACAAGGAAGAAAAGACTAAGAAAACGGTCAAACAGATTTGGTTCGTAAAAGAATCAAAGATCTCCGCTGAAGAGAAGACAGAGGAAAGATCACCATCTGCTGATGGCGATATTTCTTTAGCAAACTAAACCATAAGGGTTTAGAGGGAACCGGTACATCCACTATCGTTCCTGGTATGACTAATGAGAGTCGAGCTCATTCGGTCTTCAAGATTAACCGGTAAGGCAAGTTTACAATCAACCGATTGGTAAAACGGAAAAAGGTAGGTAAAGTATTTAAAACTGTAGTCGTTTAACAAATAGTTACCGTTTGGTAATTACCGTTATAACCTAACCCTATAAAAGAAAGGGAAATTACTCACAAGTTTTCACTTTGCTTACTTTGCAATTTAGGAATTCTTGTGCTAAGTATTATTTTCACGCTGTGATCATTGAGAAATCACTATCTGCAAATTACCGATTAGCAAGAATGGCTTCATCTTCATCTACCGTGAAGTTGATCAAAGGAGATCTAGTGAACAGACCAGCATACAACATCTTGCCTATGTAGAACAAAGGAAACGACATGACTAGTGCTCTCTCTTCCATACCAAAAGGAGTCCTCTTGACTGAGGATGTTACAGTGTTCATTCATGCCAGACAGGAAGAAATCGGAGAAACCTTTATTCAAGGAGAGTATGTGTCGTTATGTGAAAAAGGGAAACTGCTTGACAAATATACCAATCTGGTATCTTCTGGTCTAATAAATGGTGTGTGCTACCCTGCAATCTTCCGGGAGGACCAAGTTAGACTGGTGTTGAGCCGTCTTCATGAACCAAGATTATGGCTCAACAAAGGCGCATGTCACGAGATCACCAAAGAGGATCTCCACAGAGTGACCGGGTACAGTGACAAAGGGGAAGCGATAACCCTGCGCACCATCTCCAATTCTATCGTCAACAAGCTGACCAAGTCGAAGTTCGATGGTCGACTCATGACTATTAACAACATTGAAGATGAAGGAGTATGTTTCGCGTCCGCTATTATAGGATATAAAGTCTGTCAGTCAAGCAATCTAAACAACGTACCAGGTGGTGCAATTCATGTTGCGCATCGCATTATGCACGAAAATGTCCAATACGACATTTGTGCAATGCTTCGAAACCAAATCTTTGAAACTATGAAAAAGCTTGGAGTTGTGACGAAGAAATCTATGAAGTATGGAACCCTTCTGATGCGCCTATACTTCTTCTACTTGGATTTCTTCCCAGGTTTTGGAAAAGTGAATTGGATAACCAACAAACCGATCATGCATCAAACCACTGAAATGGCAAATAGACAGGGAGACCAGTTAAGCAACACTATGACCAAACATTTCGAAGCCTTTCAACTGGAAAATGCACGAGAGGGAAAGAATTCCGTCGACACTTGTTGAATATTACAAGGATGAGGTATGCTTTCTGGTCACCACCGACAACTGCATTATTCAAGCAGTTGAACCAAGAGATGCATATGCTCTTGAGCTGGGTTACGAGATCTCAGCCAAAGTTGCTAAGGCATATGCTGAGGGATTGAATGATGCAAATCTGGATCTTGGTGCCAATCGATTCGGCACGTACACTGAAATTCTTCAAAATCTATCAAAAATGGCACCGATCAAAATTGTGTACAAAAGGACACCTCCGCCAAGGAAGAAACCGGCGACAGAACAGCCCAAAGGCCGAAGGAAGAAAGAACCGGCACCCAGCATCCAAGAGGAAGAACAAGAAGAAACAGACCCAAAAGTCAAAGTTCCTCTGATTAGGAAGAAGACTGAAAAAGTATCAAAAGAAGATCCACCTAGACGAGCCAAGCCCACAATTGACGAAATTGTGTAAGGACTGAAGAAGGCCGGAAACTTAGGCTCTGTAAGAAAAAGATGACTTGAGCAGTGATGAAGACAAGGACAAACTTGAGGAAGCAGTAGCATTTTGCCTCCACAAATTCAATCTTCATCCCAGTGGACTTCGTGCTACTTTACCGGAACAACTTCTACAGAATATTGAGGCCCGGTGGAAAGCCTCAGAAGAAAGAGAAAAGGAGGAGAGGATACGGGCTCTTCTGGAGGTTCAGAATCACCTTACTCTAGACGAGGCAGCAAAACAAGCTGAACTGCATCAGAAAACTTTTGCAACTATAAGAAGGATAGGCCTTGTGCTTATTGGAGAAATTGAGAAGGTACACAATGAAGAAGTCGCACTATGGACCAAACTTCTTCAGACCCAGCAACAAGTAGAACAAGAAGCAGCACAAAGAACAACAGCTAAACTAGCACCTGATATCGGTAAAGGGAAAGTAGTACTTGGAGAAGAAGCACCGGTACTAGTAGACTTAACCAAGGAACAAGCAACGAATCCAATGGTTTTCATCTCACCAAGCAAAGGTAACTTTCAACCTCTACATGTTGATGATTTAATAAATAAGGTTATGGACTTTGGGGAAGTGGACAATGCAGCCAAATGGTATACTGTACTAAATGAAGAAGACAAACAAAAGCTGATTGTCGGGATCGTAGAGACCTTCATGGATTATAATAGGACCCCAAGGTACTACAGGTCCAAGTTCCCACCGGAACTAAACAATAGGCTACAAGAAAAATGGAAAACCGGTCTAGGTATGAACACCAGAATCACTAGAGACACACTACTTAAGGTCCGACCAGGTTTTAGTGAAGAAAGAATAAATCTACTAGAAGAAGCATCCATGAACCTAAAAACATTTGATAGAGTTGCAGAGATATTGAATGGATATGAGAATAAAGTCTACAAAGAAACTCTAGACTACTGGAACAATTATGACTTCAAGGCATTAGAGAAATATGGTCCTCAGGATCAAAACAGACCAGCGCAAACACCAAAGGAGGGACACATCGATGGAAAAGGATCTTCTGCCAAGAAGGAAAAAGTTCAAACAGAGGAGCTTCTAACTAATGAACAAACAGATGTCGGACAAGAAGCAGAAATTAATATACCCTTGGGGGAACTCCATACAGCTGAGGAGCAACAGCAAAAAGAAGACCCACTAGGAGAAAAACAACAAAATATGGAAGGTAGTAAGCCACTGGAAGAAGTCCAACGGGAAAGCAGAGCTCATCAAGTAACAGAAGACAATAAGGGGAAAGAAGAAGAGATCCCTGTCCACACAGAGCCACTAAGACCAGAGCAAGAGCAAGGTCAACAAGAACACGGAGACATTCCAAGCTCATCCTCAAAAAGGAAACTATCATTTGCCGAGGAAAAGGAAGCCAAGAAAAGTAAAGTCACCGAAACAGTGGTAGACATCAGCAAGATGTCAACAAAGCAGCTCAAAGAGTTGACCGAGAGGAAACAGGACATGGTCCTGACAACAGTAAAGAACATCGTGTGCAAATTTGTACCAGATGCAGACATTGATGAAGATGAACCGGTCATCGATCAACTAGAGGTACTTACACAAGCAATCGGTGAGGATCTAACAGATCCAGAAACAATGGCCACTAACCACTATGAGAAGAAAAGAGTGGAGATTCTCCACAAACAGGTTGAAGAAATCAAAGTCAATGTGTCAGCCAACCTAAAAGTGTTGCAATAGCAACTGCAAGTGGCAAATAGTCTGATGACAAGAACATTCTTGCAAGATCTGTCAGAGAAATCAGCAAAGGCCTCAGAAGAGATTAGGGCCTTGTCCTCTCAATTTGATATTAAGAACAAAACTGCAACTACTTACAACAAAGAAATGACAAGTTTGACTCTAACATTGAGAAAAATTGTTGAAGAAGAGAATAAGAGAATCCAAGATATAATTGGATTTCAGATGTTTCTGGCACCAACATTTGACATCATGCAGCAAACATCAACTTCTATGGAGATTCTGATAAATGAACCAGACTATAAAACCGTGGAAGACATGGAGAACATAATTGTTTCTCTCAAAGCAGCCCAGAAGAATATTGAATATGTAATTGGTCAATGGGCACCATTTTTAAAATCTGCTAAGACTATCTACAAGGATATCTTCAACAAACTCCAAATGTGAAATTCCTCAAAGCAGCTACACCCTTTGTCCTCTGGAGGCAAAAAGGGGAAGACAGTAGCAAGATAGAGAGTGAACAGAAGGAGAACAGAGGAGAAGAACACAAAAAGAACACCGGAGCATTTCGACAGGGGAAGTGTTCTACAGAACAGCGCAGTGCAGAACTTTCAGTCAGGGGAAGCAGTGTTCGACCGATGCAAGGCACTATGATCAGTGAGTGAAGTTTTTGTATAGTTTTGCCACCAATGACAAAGGGGAAGATTGTTAACAATTCAAGTTGTCATTAGTGTACATCCACAAACACTATGCACCGGTAAGGGGTCACCGGTCACTCACAACATCGGTAGACAAGCAACATAACATATGCACCAATCGATAATACTCACCGGTAGACCGATCTAAGAACACACACCCGTCTCAGTGTGCATAAGTTGAACCGGATATAAGTTATACCGGTCTAAAGCGGCCTAAAGATCCGCACTGGATTTAGTGGATCAGTTTGAGTTAAAAGCAGGATTATACGGGACATCCACCGCTTAGAAGTGGAGTTAGCTTTTTAACAGGAGTTAGCTTTAATTCATGCGGATGTTTTGCAAGGTAAACTCCAGATCAGAGCGCATAGCTTTTTGCTGATTGCATGATTTATTGCACAGTTTGCAACCTAGCGGTTCTATGAGTCAAGGGTTTCATTACGGAGAACTCTTGTATAAATACAGGTCATAAGATACCAGATGGGTTGTTGTTGAATTCAGATGATTGCATAGAGCAGAGGAAAGATATCTTCTGAGAAACGCTGCACAGAGGTAGCAAAGTTCAACAGCCAAGCTAACAGAAAAAGATATATGATCTAATCAGACATTCAGTGTCATAATAGATCATTACTTTTATCAGAAGTGAAAGTATATTCAAATCCCTATATTAGGGTGGACCTAATCGGTTCGTTGTAAAAATCCCCTAACAAGGTAACATCTTTGGTGATGTTTAAAGTCCTGTAACCAGGCAACCTTTAATAGGGTTCAGATCTTAACCGATCTCTGTAAAATCCCTTAACCGGGTAGCACTATGATCAGTGCTTTGTAAGCTCCTAACAGGGCGCCTTCATTCTACAGTAGTGAAGTTGTGAGCTTTGTCTCACCATGGTTTTTTCCTTCTAACCAAGGGTTTCCACATATAAACACCTGTGTTGCACTGAGTAGTTTTGCTTATGCTAGTAAATGGTTGATTAACTTTCTGTTCTTTATTGCAAAATCTATTTGCTAGTTTTAAATAGGTGAAGAATTGTGTTACTGATTCACCCCTCCCCTCTCAGTAACTGGTAAAATACTAATAACTATAACTTCTTGAAAGGTGATGCAATACCCTTGATCTGCCAACCCTAAAATGGAGACCAGATTCCGTTTTATGTCGGGTAAGTACAATACATTCTTTAGCTATAGAGTGATCCCTGAATTTAGTTGTATAGAACATGAGCCTATGCCTTTAACTGGATGGGTAGAGTTATCCCCAATAGTTACTTCTTCAAAAGAATAGTCCTCAATGCTTTCAAATTTCTCTTTAAAGCCTGTGATGTGTCGAGATGCTCCGCTATCTATAATCCAGGTGTTTTTGTTAGAGTTTAGTTCACTTGAGAGTGCTAAGTAAAATGCAAAATTTTCATTTTTTTCAATTTTAACTTCTGCTAGTGCTACTTGAATTTTCTTTCGTTCCGGACAGAAATTATGTGTATGACCTAATTTGTCACATTTGTAACATTTTACTTTTGACCAATCTCTTTTCTTGTATGATTTGTTGAACTCCTTCCTTTTTCGTTTGAACTTGCCTTTCTTCCCTTTATAATTAGAATTAGTCTGAAGAACTTGAATATCTCCCTCTTGATTTAGACCGATTCCTCTTGATATTAATCTTGACTCTTCTTGAGTGCATTCATTTTTAAGTTGTTCAAATTTAGGTAGTTCAGGTCGAGAACTTAAGCCACGAATAAAGGTTTCCCAAGATAATGGTAATCCCTTTAGTGCTATTATACTGAGTTCTTTGTCATCGACTTGACTTCCTATAGTTGCGAGTTGATCCTTCAATTCTGAGATTCTTAAGAAGTACGATGTAATTGATTCTCCATTTGACATTTTAATATATAGTAGATTTTGTTTTATTAGTTAACAATCTACTGGTGTTATTAATTTCAAATGTATTCTTAATTGTAAGAAACATTTCGAATGTTGTTTTGAGACTGGAAATGGAAGGTAGAATGTGATCTTTTACTGAATCTATTATGATTTTCATTGCTTTATTATTACGTCTCTTCCAAATCGTTTTGTCTGGATCATTCTCTGGCATGGTTTTATTTTCCTCTATATACTCTTCTAATTCCATTTCTCAGAGTATAATCATAACACAAGTCTTCTATGATGTAAAGTTTGATGGTCCTTCAAGTCTGTCTTCCAGCCTTACATGATTCACCATTGTTGAGGGTTCAGAGGTATTTATAGATATAAGTCTGAATTAGGACTGATTGAATATTTCTTATCAGGCTGGCTCTGATACCATGTTAAAATTATATATGTTAACCTGATAGAGTTTCAATCAGCCGTCTGTACTTTGTTCATTTATATCTCAGACTGAAATGATATATATATTATCTTAGAATATTTCCTGCTGAATTTTGTTTACAGATATTGATGATGCTGGATCGATATTAGAGAAGATGCATTACCATGTTCTTGGATGATCTTCAAACGGCAGCGATCGGGGTTTATATGTAGTGTTGAGGAGTCATGTCCCCATAGAGACATGACTCTACGTGGCTTGACCACCACGTAGGGTCATGTCCCTACGTGGACATTACATAGGTGTTAGTTAAATTAACACAGCCAAAACTTGTATTAATTTGGATCACAATCTTATGATTGCCGACAACTTGTTGAGTTGACCCGATACTTATTGTATCATATCGGCTATCAAGTAGATACTTGCTATAGCATATTTGAGATCATGTCCGATACTATGATAAAGTATAATGAAGGTGATTATTATATATATAACTAATAATAAGTATTCGCATATTTAGAATAATGCTTCCTTCACTTCTACAGAAACTATTCGTTAACAGTGCACAGCATACTAAAGCTTACCAACCATTGATCAGTAGAGTGTCTCATTAACCTCTTTGGCATCATCCTCCTTTGATAACTTGCAGTTAGTGATCATTGGTGTGCCAACTCGTTTGGATTCTGCTAGCCCAAATGTTTTAAGAATCTCTTTAATATACTTGGACTCAGATATAAATATATCTTTATTGAGCTGATGGACTTGTAGGCCTATGAAGAATTTTATTGCTCCAATCATGGACATTTCAAAATCTTTCTTCATCTCTTCAGCAAAGTCTTTGCTCGTTTTATCATCACCTCCAAAGATGATATCATCCACAAATATTTCAGCAATCAAGTTTCATTCTTTACCAGTCTTAAGATACATATTGTTCTTGTCACCTAGTCTTGTGAATCCTATGCTTAAGGAGGTCGAGTGTAATCTCTCATACCAAGCCCTTGGGGCTTGCTTCAGTCCATAGAGAGTCTTCTTCAATTTGCAAACCATATCAATTTTCTTTGTGGAAGAGAAGCCCTCTGCCTGCTCTATGTATACTTCCTCTTCCAGTATACCATTCAAAAATGTAGATTTTACATCCAGAGTTATAAATAGGATCACAATGAAATACCGGTTTGCATTGCCTAGGATGGATGATATCATGGATTGTTTGAGTGGAGCAAAATACTATACCAAGATTGATTTGAAGAGTGGTTATCATCATATAGGAATCAAATAAGGAGATGAATGGAAGACTACTTTCAAGACAAGAGAAGGTTTGTATGAGTGGTTCGTTATGCCTTTTGCTTTAACTAATGCACCTAGTACTTTTATCAGGTTGATGAATGAGGTCTTGAAGAAATTCTTGGGTAGGTTTGCGATTGTTTAATTGGATGACATTTTGGTATTTAGTAAGAGTAAGGAAGATCATTTGTTGCATCTGAGACAAGTATTGCAAACATTGAAAGAGGAAACATTGTTGATTAACTTGAAGAAATGTTCTTTCATGAAAGAAGAGATAGTGTACTTGGGTTTTGTGATTTCAGCTGAAGGTTCGAAGATGGTCCTGAGAAAGTTAGAGCAATTTTGGAATGGCCTACACCTTAGAATGCTAGTGAAGTCCGATCTTATCATGGATTGCCAAGTTTCTACCGGAAGTTCATAAGGAATTTTACTCCTATTTGTAATGCTATGACAGAGACAATGAGAGGAGACAAGAAAGATTTCAAGTGAACACATGGAGCAGCCAAAAGTTTTGAGACCTTGAAGCAGAAGGTAACTGAATTACCGGTACTGGCTTAACCTGATTTCTCTAAGGTACTTCAAGTTCATTATGATGCAAGTGGAAGTGCAATCGGAGCAGTATTGAGTCAAGAAGGTAAACTTGTTGCTTTTTACAATGAAAAATTGAATGATGCTAAGAGGAAGTATTTAGTCTATGATCAAGAATTTTATGCTATTGTTCAAGCTCTAAAGAAATGGAGACATTATTGAGGCCTACAACATTTGTGTTGTACACCGATCATAAAGCATTGCAGTATTTGGGCAGTCAAAATAAGTTGAATCAGAGACATGTGAAGTGGGTTGAATACTCGCATAATTTTACTTTTGTGCTGAAACATAGAAGTGGATTATCAAATAGGGATGCAGATGCATTAAGCAAAAGAAGTTTATTGACTGATATGAGAGTTGACGCACTTGGTTTCAATGATTTGAAAAGTTTGTATGAAACTGACCCTAATTTTGCAAAACCTTGGAAAGCATGTAAGAAACCGATCACAGATAATCAGAGTAAGTGGGTTGTTTACTTCATTCAAGAAGGTATGTTGTTCAAAGGCATTCAATTATGTATACTAAAAGAATTAATGAGGGAAAATCTAATCAAGGAGAAACATAGTGGAGGACTTGCAGGACATTTTAGCAATGACAAAACAGTGAGTCTGATTAAGGAGAAATACTTTTCGCCTCAGTTGTATAGGGATGTTCAAAAATTTATCAGAAGTTGTAAAATTTGTCAAGTTGCTAAGGGAGTAAGTCAAAATACAGAGTTATACACACCTTTTCCTGTTCCTAGCAGACCATGGGAAGATATTAGCATCAATTTTGATCTTGGCTTACCAAAGACACAAAGAGGTAATGATTCTATATGTGTTGTGGTAATGATTCTTGAGAATAGATTTTCAATGATGTCACAATTATTCCTTGTAAGAAAACATCAGATGTTGTTCATATAGCTGATCTATTCTTTAGATAAGTTGTGAGACTGCAAGGGTTTCTGACCGGGATAGTAAGTTTGTGGGATACTTTTGGAAGACACTTTGGAAGAGGATGGGTACAGATTTGAACTTCAATTCTACATTTCATCCACAAACCGATGGACAAACAGAAGTTGTGAATAGGAGTTTGGGTAATTTATTAAGACTTCTTGGAAATAAACCAGGTAATTGGGATTTGGTTTTGGCACAAGCAGAGTTTGCATATAACAATTCAGTTAACCAGAGTACAGGTAAAACACCTTTTGAAATTGTTACTGGCATGCATCCTAAAGGAATATCAAATTTGAAAGATCTTGGCCTAGAGAAGAAGAGAAGTGTTGAAGCGGAGGGATATGCTGAATTCATGAAGACTTTGTATCTGTAGTGTCCACAACCCCAATCCAATTGGAAACCACACCTCCGGATACCCTCATTGTCCCTATATGTTCGTCGTACGGAGCTTACAACAACCCAGTTTGGACCATACGAGGGAGACAATTTATGGTCATGTCATGCGATGTAAAGACAGACCATACGGTAGCTACAAGTAGGTCGTACGGTAGCTACAAGTAGCTCAAACGGTGGTTGACCAGCACAGGAACATCGTACGGTAGTATGTCGTATGGTGGCTACAAGAAGGTCATAGGGTGGCACAAATAGAGCCGACACGGCAACACCTGCACCTACGCCAAAATAAAAGATGGGCCGAGATAAACTAAATCGATCAGGACCCAAATACAAATATTATTATTTATTTAATGACGGGGACATTACAGTCCTCCCGTTCCGAAAATTGCTTGTCCTCAAGCAATCCCAAGTTAGGGTGTTCCAAAAACTCCTTGCCTTCTCAAGTTGCGTCTTCTAGCGGTAGATCCTTCCAGCATACAAGAAATTCTCTGATCGTGCGTGTCCTCAACCTCTTCTCCCGAATGTCGATGATCTCAGCTGGTTCTAATACTAACTTCCCTCCATCGTCGAGAGGTGGCAGATCTGTTGAGATTGTGACATGTTGACTCACAGCTTTCTTCAGGCAAGAAACGTGAAAGACGTTGTGGATTCGCGTTCCCTCCGATAGTTTCAATTCGTATGCAACTTCACCCACCCTGTTGGTCACACGATAGGGTTTGTAGAAACGCGGCCTCACGTTTTCCTTTCCAAAAACCTTCAAAGAGGATTGCCTATACAGTTGAAGTTGAAGGTACACCAAGTCCCCAACTTCAAAACTCCTCTCGATTTGATGCTTGTCAGCATATGAAGGTTTTCCTCGAGGGATCTCAAAATATCTATTCCCTCCTGTAGCCAATCCTTGGCCTTCGGTGTGCGATTGTCACTCAATGCCATGTCCATGAACGAACGGGGTTCATAATCGTACAATGCTTTGAATGGTGCCATCCCAATCGACATGTGGTATATGGTATTGTAACAGTGTTCTCCTAAATGTAGCCACTTGACCCATGCTTTTTGTTGTGCCGAAACATAGTTTTTGAGGTACCATTCCAGCCATTTGTTCACAATCTCAATTTGTCCATCAGTCTGTGGTTGATAACTGGTGCTCGGTGACAACTCCGTTCCTGCGAGCTGAAACAATTCTTTCCAAAAGGTACTGAGGAAGAGGCTATCTCTATCCCTTGCTATGTTCCGAGGGAGACCATGCAGGTGGAAAACTTCCTGGAAGAACAGGTCTGCTACCTATGCGGCCTGATACCCAACGGAAACAGCATACTTGGTCAATCTATCGACCACTACAAAAATACAGTCCCTTCCTTGTACCTTGGGAAGCCTGGAAATAAAATCCATTGAGATGCTATCCCACTTCTGCTCAGGGATCGGTAAAGGTTAAAGATAGATTGACCAAGCATTTCTTCCAAATGCCTCAACTGCTCCTCCTTCAGTCCTCCATTCGACATCCCTCTCAGCACAACCTTCTTGTCATCCACTTCGAATAATAACTCCATTCATTTGAAACTCTATGTACTCGTCTAATGTTTCCATCCATTGAATGCCCAAAATGACTTCCATGTCGTCTAGATCAACCACGAAGAAATCATCTGTCAACGTGTGGTTTCCCATGGTAATGCTCAGTTGCGGAACCAGATGGGTACATGTCAAAAGGTTTCCTCCTACCACTTTGACGTAGAATCCTTGGTGTACCTCAGTACACAAACTCCATCAGCTAACCAGGGATGAGTTGATGAAGTTGAGTGTGGCTCCGTTGTTGAGCATGACCACAACCCGCTGCCCTTGGAGGGTACCCCGGACTCGCAATACAGTAAACCTCGGAGTTCCTACCAAAGTTGCAATGGCACCTCCTCTCTACAATAGTGTGGCGATTCTTTCTGCACGATTGATGTTTACCCCCTTGGAACCTTGTTGTTCAACCCCTTCTAGCTCAGGTGCCTGCTCCTCGTCGTCAAACAGTACCTCAATATAACGAATTTTCCCCTTGCTTAGGCATCGATGCCCTAGTTCCCATGGCTCCTTACAATCGAAACAAAGCTTCTTCCTCCTGAGCTCCTATCGGGTGGCTCATCCAACAGGCTTTTTTAGGTGGGGGTCTGTTGTCTTTCTCCCTTTGAGCCAGAGGTGGCTTGGATTGTAAGTAATTTTTGGCGAAAGAGGAAGAAGATGTCGCCATGTCACATGCCTTCTTAATTGCCTCCGTGAGTGTGATGGGGTTGAATCCCTTCACCCAACCTTTCAAGGGTTCTATCAACCCATCCATGAACAATACCACCAATCGTCTTTTTGAAATATATGTCACCAGGACAGACAATCTTTGAAATTCAACTATGTAACTGTCGACAGTGTCAATTTGCTTCAGCTAAGCCAACTCTTTGAAATTTAGTTATAGATTTCTTCCATCAAAACGGTCTATCAGTCTCTCCGTGAATTCGGCATAGAATGTTATTTGATCGTGGCCGAGAGCAACCATGCCATGATGCCACCATTCGTGGACATCCCTTCCAGATGCAGTGTAGCAAATTTGATGACTTCATCCTCCGACATAGGGTTGAGTTGGAAATATGTGTCTTCCTTTTACACCCATGCCCGAGCTATGGTGGATCAAAACCCATCAAAAGACGACAGATTAACCTTGCCAATCTTTTGCATGAGATCGTCATTATAATAGCCTCGCTTGTTGCCAGCAGAATACCTCATTCTTAGATCAACGTAATATTTGTAGGATATATCCCCTTCCCTATTTGCGTTCCTCCAATCCTCCCAAAGTTGATCTTGCATTTCTTAGAAAGTTGGTTGCTCTTTGTGTTGTTCTTCTGCCCGTGGAGGGAAAGTTGGCATCGACGGTCGAGAGCATACGGTTTGGAGGTTTGCCTTTCCCAAGACAAAATTGTCACTTTGTTCTACAAATATTTTGCCTTCAGCCAATTTTCGCAATGTCTCTTCCATGAGTCACTGAGTGTCATTAATCTGTACCTGGTTCCTAGTGAGCTCCCTTAACAGAGCCATGACTTCGGCGACAGGATCTTGTGGGTCCACCATTCTACCAACTGAATGATACCTTCTTCTCTTCCTGGTATAAACTTGCATTCACTACCCACAAGCTGGGAGAATCACCAACTCTGATACCACTATAGTGTCCCCAACCGCAATCCAACTGGAAACCGCACCTCCGAATACCCTCACTATCCCTATGTGTTGGTCGTACAGAGCTTACAACAGCCCAATTTGGAGCGTACGGGGGAGACAATTTATGGTCCTATCATGCGATATAAAGACAGACCATACAATAACCACAAGAAGGTCGTACGGTTGTAGGTCATACAGTGGTTGACCAACACGAGAAGGTCGTACAGTAGTTGACCAGCATGAGAAGGTCGTATGCCAGTAGGTCGTACAATGGCTACAAGAAGGTTGTAAGGTGGCTATAGGAAAGTTGTACGATAGTGGGCCGTATGGTGGATGAGTAGCACAGGAAGGTCGTACGATAGTAGGTTGTACAGTGGCTAAGTAGCACAACAGGAGGGTCATACGGTGTATGGAAGGATGCATCCGTCTTTCCTTCGCCTGGGTATGTCACCAATTAGATGTAATGTTGCGATGTACGAAATGCAAACAAGGAACAATCATGCAAGATGCAAGCCAAGTATATTTGCAAGGAAACTTTATTGATATTAATGATAATACTTTGGATTTGCCAGACCCGACATAGAAGAACAAGCAGAATAGGGTGCGGGTTGAATCCCACCAAAACTGCGAATACCAAATAGGGAGGATCTTTCACCTCCGAAATGGCAGCCAAAAGAATTCCAACAGGAATTCGCAATTACAAATAAAATATCAAAACTCATCATGAGAAATACATCCTCCACGCCGGTCATAAATACCCATCGGACAGCTCCCGAGGGTGCACAAATAGAGCCGACACGGTAACACCTACGCCTACTCCAAAATAAAAGATGGGCCCGAGATAAACTAAATCGATCGGGACCCAAATACAAATATTACTATTTATTTAATGACGGGGACATTACAGATATGAGGTGAAGTATAATTTGGAACATAGCAATCAAAAACATAAGGATACAGTTGACCCAGTTAGAAGACATAAGAATTTTAAGGTTGGTGATGAGGTTATGATTCATTTGAAGAAGGGCAGATTTCTTGTTGGAAGCTACAGTAAGTTGAAGATGAAGTTTGGTCCTTGCAAGATATTAAAGAAATTTGATAGTGATAATGCTTTTGAGGTTGAGTTACCAGTTGACATGGATATATCACCTATATTCAACATTGCAGATTTGTATGAGTACCATGAGTCAGTTGATGAGACAGACATGAAGCAGGAATATCCCAAGAAGCGGATAGAGGAAATTGAGGTCTTGGATAGTAATATTGGAAGAAGCACAAGGGCAAAGGATTACATGGACTACTTGGTCAAGTGGAAAATAGACCAGTTGAGGACACTACTTGGATTTCCCAATTTGAGTTGTATCCTTTGGAATCTTCTCAGGTTGTATAGTAGCTCCGATTCGGAGCATCAGTTTTATTAACCCCAAGTGTCTGATGCAGGAGCATCTTGGGTTCATGCCAATCTTGCATCAACCAAAAACAATTCTTTGTTTTTTTGTTCTTCTTTACTGGTTGGAGAGATTATGTTGGTCGATTGTCATTTGTTCGAGATAGCAAGAGCATCTTGGGTTCATGGCAATCTTGCATCAACCAAAAGCAGTTCTTTGTTATTTTTGTTCTTTACCGATTGAAGAGATTGTGTTGGTCGATCGCCATTTGTTCGAGATAGCATGTGCGACCATAAAGTCTTATTCCAGACCTATCTAGGATCATCTTCCTATGATTGCACCTCCTGTTATTCATGGTTGTTCAAGATTTGATCCATTTGTTGTCCGTGGGCAACATGTTCGTTGCTTGCTTGGACCTATTTGGAGATTCGATGTGCGGTCACTGGTCTTTGGCTTCTGACCGTTGCGATCGTAACGTCTGGTTCGTGGATCTCCTATGAATCATTTCCAATGATCGCGTATCTTGTTGTTTCCTTTCTTGGATCTTTGATTCATTTTGGTCGGGCCTATTTGTTTGTACACGTTTCCTTCTTGGGGAATGTAATTCTCTCTTGGCCAACCCATAGAGGCGCTGCCTATATGTAATAACTCAATGCATCTTGAGTAGCAGTTAGAGTGGTAGTTGGTTTAGGGAACTTAGATCTGAGAGTTGGGCAGATCAAAATTAGGATCTGAGAGTCATTTTCTTGTGTATGGCCATAATCGTGAAGGCCTGACAGCCCGGAATGTATATTGTTTGATCTTTGAATAAATACATTGGATCATCCATTCTCTCTCTACTTTTGTGTTATTCCTTTCCTGTGTTACTCTTAGCTGCGAGGTTGGGTATCTCCTTTGGGGATTCTCCCACCTTGGCACTGTGTCAATATGTGACATGTCTCCTCTGGCCCTTCGCTTGTTGCTCCCTTGTTTCTATAAAGCGGAATCAAGGCCATGAGACAAAGGGTCCAAATCTTTTTGATAGAGTATTATTGTTCAGGTTTGTCGGTTCAGGTGAACCTTTATGCTATTTTGAGCAATTTGTAAACATTTACAAAGAAAATACAAAAATTTAGTGTTGTTTTGCTGCAGGTTTTGAGTCAAATTCAGGTATATTTTGCATTGTATGACAAGAATAACTTTGAATTGAATGGAAATATATATTTCTGGTCCAATTCTCTCCTTTGAGAAAGTTTTATGTTTTTTGATTTAATTAGATCAAGGGTCTGGTTATCTCAGTGCATTGTTATGGTGTATGTAGTTTGTATTCATGCTTTAATTCAAGGAATTATTTAAAATGCTTGAAGATATGAATTGCAGATCCATAGGGTTTACTCAAGGATTTAGATAAGTAGATTAGGTCGTAAATGCAGTTAGGATACATTGTAAGGCAATGCTGTTCCATATCTAAAAGTTATTAAGCATAATGCTCGTGATAAGAAATAGATGTATGTCCAATTTGCAATTAACCCAATGGATAGGGCACTGATCTAAGCTGTGGTGTTTACCATTCTATTTTTGTTCTGATTCATTTAGTTTCACACCAAAGGTGATTAATAACGAACTTTATCTTTAGTTTGTGTAAGTTGAAATTATTGAAATACCCTATCTCATGCTCCATTTTAAGTTGTAGATCAATGAATAATTAGGCCTCATTTCGTATCTCCTTATTATGTTTAGTCTGATATGACATTTATCTTCTTAATTGATTCTGATTATAAATTTGGTGCAGAGATTATAGGAGAATCACAGGAATACCCTCCTAGGTATTGCAAAGCCTGAAGTGTAGAAGGGGTTGAGTCTGCCTTGTTAGTTGGTCCAAGTCCATTTGTCTATTAATCATAAGAGTTGGCATTTCTTTAGGTCAATAAGTGGGTCACTTGGTGTCATTTTTGAGTAAACCCTTTTTCCAGGAACCAACAAGATGATCTACTCACAGTGCAAAACAATTTTATCTTGATCAACTATTGTATGAAATATATTTCTAGCATTTGAGTTTAGTCTGATTGCTCATTTTAAGCAAACCATTTTCATCAATATCAATCTTATAGGATGATTATGAATGCTATGCTTTCGATTTTCCAAGATCCCTGTCAATAGCATCTAGCCGCAGTTCAATTGAGATAATAATTTAATTCTTTCTTCTGCTTAAATTGGAGGTTCGCATATCAGGACAGTCAAATTATCCCTTTGTGATCATTTGAATGGAAGTCTCCACTACGCAAATAGTTCTAAAATGAATTAGAAAGATTGTGTTTCAAAGGACTATCTACCGAAGGATCCATTCACTGTCTTTATTTTTATAGATGATGAGGAATCTCTGTTATCCTATCTAGTGAGCGTTGTATAGCATCGATAATCATTATTGGCATGCTTACTGACTTATTGAGAATACTAATTTAATCAAATCTTAAACGGGAGATAAACTCGAGGGTAAACTCCTATATTAAATTATAAACGGTAAATATCGCTTCTATGAGGAATGATTCATCCAAATCTACTGACAGTTATTGAATCAAGAATAGTTTAAGAATCGGAATCCTCCAGTAATCTGCTATCAAGGGTAGATCGTAATTATTAAGAATAAGGAAGAAGATGGTATTAATTCGATCAGAACAGATAATTTATTTATTCTTAAAATAAATATTGTTTGCGAACAATGATGTGCTCTGGTAGGAATTCAAACAATGAAACCTTGGAAAGGGTGAAGAACCTTATTAATAAGTTAATAACCTATAATAGGAAATGTTTGACCTCTAGCAAGATATATGAAGTTATTGAACCTTACCCTCAATCTAAGGACAAAGGGAATGGTTAAGTAAGGACATCCTAATGGAACAAGAGTGTAAATATATTCTTTTCTTAGGTCAATGGACCATTATTGCCTAAAATGAACAAGTCCTGAATGGATCATAGAGACCTTAAAGAGTCTAAAGCAATCAATGATACGAGTTTGGTGGTGACATTGACTGCACAAGACTTTGTGCTTGTACTTCAAAACCTTGGCCAAGGTGGTACTATGCTACAAGTAGTATACGTCACTCACTAGAACCAATGGTGCAACGTCTAGCTAGGAAAGTCACCTAGTAGGCAAGGATGTCTTTAGGATGACTAGCTAAGACGATTGTGGGTTCTACACTCAGATGGCAAGAAAGTGGAAACCGTGCTCGAGTCCTCCGAGGAAGGGTTGGGCTACTTCTAGTGGAAGTTGTATGGGTGACAATTAGTCACGATCGAAAGATTCACTATTGGGTGGTAAAAACCCCTAATGATACTCTTCACCCTATGGTGGTCAAAAGCTATGGAAGTGCAGCCAAATTAAACCTACCAGTTCAAGTTTTATATATTTTGCTTTGGAAGTTAATTATGTTGTTAAGTTCCTTAGTATTAGTATGTTTGTTTACTTTCATATGGCAGTTAATGTTTCATAATCACACAATAGTTGTATTCAGTTTCATAGGATAAGAATTCAAATTGTTGAATTGACTGATTCACCCCCCCTCTCAGTCACCGGTTAGGATTAACAAAATCAAGTAAAAGGCACATTCAATTTGTGTGATTTCTAGTTATGTCTCTTCATAAGTTCTTTTGTAGTTGTTTTTGTTGTTTGTCAAATGAATATGTGATGCAGGAGCATCTTGGGTTCATGGGAATCTTGCATCAACCAAAAACAGTTCTTTGTTATTTTTGTTCTTTACCAGTTGGAGCGATTATGTTGGTTGATCGTCATTTGTTCGAGATAGCATGTGTGACCGTAAAGTCTTATTCCAAACCTATCTAGGATCATCTTCCTATGATCGCAACTCTTATTGTTCGTGGTTGTTCAAGATTTGATCCATTTTCTATCCATGGGTAACATGTTAGTTGCTTGCTTGGACCTTTTTGGAGATTCGATGTGTGGTTGCTGATCTTTGGGTTCCAACCATTACGATCGTAGCGTGTGGTTCGTGGATCTCTTGGAAGCACAATCTTTATATGCAAAGCCTTCCAAATGTGAATTCAGCATCACAAATATTTTATGGTTCGGTCACATCATTAGTGCACAAGGGGTTCAAGTGCACGTAGAGATGTTTCAAGCAATTCTTGATTGACCACCTCCAAGGACACGCACAGGGTTGTGAGGTTACTTTGGCTTATGTAGTTACTACAAAAGATTTGTTAAGGGGTTTTGTCAGCTTAGGGCTCCCATAACAAATCTTACCAAGAAAGGAGCATTCAAGTGGATTGATGAGTCACCACATGCATTTGAAAAATTGAAGAAGGTTATGAATACTTAGGCCATTCTTGTGCCATCAAATTTTACCTAGCCCTTTGTGTTGAAGTGTGGTGCATCAAGGTAAGTGAGTGGAGTTGTTTTAATGCAAAACTGGCACCCCATCACCTTTGAGAACAACAAGCTCAAAGATCCTAAGAGATTATTATCTATATATGACAAGGAGATGGTTGCCATAATGCATGCTTGGCAAAAATCAAATAATATTTGGTTGCTGGAAGATTTGTGGTCAAAACCAAAGAAATGAAAAATCACCAGGATCGCCGGTTTCGCGAGTCGATTCAAGGCAAACGATTTTTTTTTTATCGTGAATCGGCTCAGCCGATTTTTTGGCCTGAATCACCTAAACCGGCGATTCATACCAAAAATTGCATGAATCACCCCAAAATATCGGACGTGAATCGGCGGATTGCTAAAAAGTCAAGTCAAATTTTAAAAAAACACAAATATTTTCAATGTTTTTTTTTTGCCTTTCCTATTTGTTGTAAGTTTATACAAATATAACATTTAACTATAAGTTTGATTTATTTCATTTCTTATACTTTTAAGTTATATTTGTATAAATACTTCCAGGATGTTTGAGTTAGGTTCCAGCTTCATAGGAGTTAAGATGCAAATTCTAGATTTTGGGGGTTTTTGAAAAATTCCAGACTTAACCAAATTGCAGGATTCAACAAGCCTTTAGCAAGGTTACCTCCCACAATCCATCGTGGCTTTCTAAGGTCAAACTGAAGCTGGAAAAAGGATTCTCAAAGGTTTTTAACTCGTTTTATCACAAATCACTTGGTTTCGACCCCATCTCTATGACAAACTTAGCTTAGCTCTCGCCCAAATCCCAGACAGACATGACTTCCCAACAGACCAAAATCATTCAAACCTCATTTGCCAGACCTAGGGACTTGAGAACAACCACCAACAAAGACTACCTAAGATCCAGTTATGAAGACTTTGACATTTGGCATTGATCAATGATCAAGCATCACAGATTCATACTATGAAACGATTTAGTTTTATGGATCTTACAGATACTAATAGACATACATTTCATGGATTTTCATCTTACATACATTTATGATTTGATGTCTTATGGATCTTCATCTTACATACATTCTATGATTTGACTCATTACGATCCTATGATTTCTATTTACTTTAGCTACAATTTACATTTTACATGTAACGTATGTGATGGATTTATCATTTATGTTCCTTGTTTATGTATATTAGCTTCTATTTGATGAAGTTATAGTGTGTTTAAGTTATATTCAATAAAGGGTGCATGAAATAAGTTTTAAATTGTTAAAATCTTTAAATTTCAAGGGTTTTTTAAATTTGCCGATTCGTGGCCGATTCATGATTCGATTCGGCCTTGCCGATTCCGAACTGATTCCAATTCTCGTTTCTTTGGTCAAAACCGACCATAAGAGTTTGAGATACTTCCTGGAGTAGAAGGATATAAATGAATGCCAACAAAAAATGGGTTAGTAAGGGGTGTGCATATGATTTTAATATAGCATTTGTGAAGGGAAAGAACATAGCTGCAAATGTTTTATCAAGGAAACCTAATATATCCTCTTTGTCAAAAGTTTCAACCAACCAACCAAGAACACTTTTGCTTGTGATTTGATGGATGGTCAGATTCAAGATTACAAGTACAAGGTAGTAGATCATATCATTTACTACAAGGACAAGATTTTCTTAGTTCCTCGGTCTAAACTAAAAGAGAAGATTTTGAGAGTTGTTCATAACACTCCATTGCCAAGGCATTCAAATTACTTCAAAACCTATAGGCAGAATAGACAGAATTCCTCAACAATGTTCTCCAATTTATCAAAAAGTGTACAACATGTTAGCTAAACGAGCTTGACAATACATTTCTCAATAGACTTTTAAAACCTTTACCTATTCCAGAGCAGAAATGGGAAAGCATTTCGATCAACTTGATCACTGGACTTCCTAAGGTTCAAGACAAGGATTGCATCCTTGTGGTGGTTTACCGATTTACCAAATTTGCATGCTTCTTCACCATCTCAACAAAGTACAAGGCACCTCAGATTGTAGAGTTTTTAGGGAAGTGTTTAGATGCCACATGTTACAAAAGACATTGTCAGTGATAGGGAAAGTACATTTCTTAGGGCTTTTAAGATAGACTTATTTAGATTGGCAGGTACAAAATCGACTCTGAATACCAGTTACCATCCCTCAAACAGATGGGCAAACAAAAATTGCAAATAAGTGGATTCAGGCTTACTTACGTGATTACAGCGAGACAGAAAAAATCATGGATTAGATGGCTTCAATTGGGTGAGTATTATTACAATACCACTTACCACGTGTTGATTGAACTGTCACCCTTTAGAGCATTGTATGGCTATGGTGTTACTTCATTCGTGGACATGGCTTTCAGGGAAAGCAGGGCACCGAAGCCTAAGATTGGATACAGGAGTGTTAGGCCGTCCTTAAGTCTCTTAAGGATAATTTACAGCGTGCTCAAAATCGGCAAAATTTTTATGTGGATAAGAAAACAATTGAGCATACTTTTGAGATTGGAAACTTGGTTTATCTTTGACTTCAGCCATACTGACAATCTTTTCTATAGAAGACTGGTGCAGAAAAGTTGAGGCCACAATTCTACAGTCTGTACAGGGTAGAGTATGAGCTAGACATACTAGAGAGCAGTCAGATACACACAATATTCCACATATTGTGCCTCAAAAAAAGGCACTGGGATGGCAGATTACAGTTTCAGGAGAGATTCCACCTCTTGATGAAGAGGGTAAGCTGGTTTTGGTTCCAGAGGAAGTTTTGGACATTAAAGAGAGCAAATTGAGAAGCAAAACAATCATAGAATATCTCATAAGATAGGACCAACCAACTGAAGACGCTGCATGAGAAAATGAGAAGATCCTCCAGCATCCTAATCTGAAATTGCTTGTGGGCGAGCAATTCTGGTAAGCGGAGAGTGTAATGTCCCTTCCCATAAGTTCATAAAAGAAATTTGAATTAATTATTAATATTATTATCTTCAATGAAAATTATTGAAGTAAAATTAATTTATTAATATTAATTAATTAATTTGAACTGAAAACTATTATTATAAAAATCAGGATTGGAAAAAGATATGCCTTTTATTTAATTATCTAATGATTTGAGAACTTGGAGTCGGGAACCCATTTTTCTCATTGCATTATCTGACCTAGAATGGACTTGTAAGAATTGATCAGATTCTTCAGTGGGATCTTCAATGGAGTTTCATAGTGATCAGAAATTGTAGTACAATCAGGTATTTCAGAGCTGATTTGTGGGAGGAGTTTTATACTTATTAACAGTAATTGAATATATATATATATCTGTGTGTGTGTAAACATGGTCGGGTTGATATGATGAAAATCAAAATTGTTTACTGTCGAGAATAAACGGAGTCTGGAACCACTGTGCTACGCTATCCCTGCCATAAAATATGGATAGCTACTGGTTGGCACGCACGGCAATACAATTTCATATGACTTCATGTTGGGAATAATTTGGTGCAGTTACGTGATTGATACTGATCGGTATTTTATCAGCCAGGAATTAAAAGTTTCCACGGCATTCATCTTGGAGCAGATTTCGGTATCTCCATTGCACAACAAAGTAGGAGCCAGTATCTCAGTTTGACATTGTTCTTTTGACCCAATATCGGGATATTTTGTTCCTTTTAAAGCTCAGTCTATTCAAACTTATTTATGCCCACACATGGAAAGGAATTGATGGGATATGATCATCCCATTACACTGTACAGGATTGCTCCTTGTTTTTTCCATGACTGCAACTGCCATACATGGGAGAGACCATGATAGCATACATTGCCGAAGATTATACAATCGATGTGGCAACTGATCTGAATATTGCACAAACACTTCTATTATCTGGAACCAGCAGAGACTTCTATTGGGTTGCGAATTGCAGTTCACTGGTATCTCAGCGGTGACTCAGTATTTATTCATGGGATTCATCAAAGGCTATATATATATATATTAACAGAGGGCGCCACTAGAAACAAAACTATAAAAGTTGGCATATGTAAACATGGTCGGGTTGATATAATGAAAATCAGAATTGTTTACTCTGGAACCACTGCATTACGCTGTCCCTGCCATAACATATGGATAGCTACTGGTTGCCATGCACAGCAATACAATTTCATATGACTTCACGTTGGGAATAATTTGGTGCAGTTACGTGATTGATATTGATCAGTATTTTATCAGCCAGGAATCAAAAGTTTCCACAGCATTCATCTTGGTGCAGATTTCGGTATCTCCATTGCACAACAAAGTATGAGCCAGTATCTCAGTTTGACACTGTTCTTTTGACCCCAATATTGGGATATTTTGTTCCTTTTAAAGCTCAGTCTATTCAAACTTATTTATGCCCAAACATGGAAAGGAATTGACGGGATATGATCATCCCATTACACTCTAGAGGGATTGCTCCTTGTTTTTTCCATGACTGGAACTGCCATCCATGGGAGAGACCACAATAACATACATTGTCAAAGATTATACAATCGATGTGGCAACTGATCCGAATATTGCACAAACACTTCTGTTATCTGGAACCAGTAGAGACTTCTATTCGGTTGCAAATTGCAGTTGACTGGTATCTCAGCGGTGACTTGGTATTTATTCACAGGATTCATTAAAGGCTATTTATGGAGAGCAAAAGGGAAATCACAGTACACAAAAATCGGTGTTTATTAAATCGTATTTGTTTGGAGGATCAATGACTATTGGCTGAACGTAACTCAGAACGGAAACTTTGTTTTTGGCTGCAGTTGTTTATAACTGATATTTCAGGGTTGCAGAACCAAAGAGGTCAGACTACAATACATTTCTTTGAATAATTTGTTTATGTTCTAATCTGCAAATATAATATCATTATATTCAAATAAGAAGGTGTTGGTCTGAGACATTATCATACAGAAAACTCTAGTTACATGTCTGATTAGAACAACTAAATAGAAATGTTGGCAGAAGCAACTGTTTGACAGACCACTTAAAACTTAAACAAACTGGGAAAACAGTGTCTAACTGGGTTTGGGTCTTTACACAAGTCCTCTAAAAATTATTCTAATCAATGATTCTAATTTCCTTGCAGCTGCTAGACAAGTTCCAAATGCCAATAAAATGATACTAGAAACACAGTTTCAGAATTACAAATGAATCTTATTCACCCACAAAGTTCCATATAGTTGTATAGCTTGCTCCTCCAGAATAATAGTTGCTATACAGTTTTGGAGCACAAACAATAGAAGGGAATTTGGACAATATTTATTACTGATTTGGGGGTCATGCAGCTATTTTTCTATCCGCTGATCTGCACATGCCTTGCCACCACCAGCATATCTCCTAGTCATCACCGTACCATCATTACCATTGTCATACAACAACAATAACAGTTGTTTCAGAGGGTTTGAGGTCTGATTTTGCATCATATCATTTGGATTAGCAGTCCATACAACTGTACAGAAAATGTTTTTCCAACATCATTTATAAATGTTTACAATTGTTCATAACAGTTGCAACTGAAATAAAATTAGTTACAAAGGTTTCCCTATTGCTATTTGATTTTTCCAATTTAGATTTGAGCCATATTTGGCATCCAAGGGTGTTATATTGAAAGATCCCCGATCCCAATGGCCTTGTAAATTACTGTTTGTTTCAAATTTGAGACTTTGACCAGCGTTTGTACCTCTGAATGGACTTTGTTGAATTCTGATTTTTATTTGGCTTTTTTCTTGTATTCAAGTTTTTTGGTGTTTTTGAAGATATATGCAAGTAAATGACAAATAACAAATAACTTCGAACTAGAAATGGTAAGTAGCATTCATATATTAAATTACTTAACAAACTGAGAATGATTCAAATCATACCAAGCATTCAAAGAATAAATATATCAAATGGATTTGTTGCTGTCCACAAAGAACTTGACGCCAGCTGTAGAAGTGTTTGGCAATCACCAAAGATGAAGAATTTGCTGCCACAAACCCCTGCAATATCTCCAAACTGCAATACGTTGGCTGCTAAGAAGGAATGGCGCCCAAAGCACAAGCCCGAGCTGTCTCTAGAAGAACGCCCAAACTGGAATAGGCTGGCCGCCCAGCTGAATATGATATTTCCTTCTAATAAATGGTGCTATGAAGATTGACGATCCTTGCCACAAAGAATAGCACTTCCCAATTCCAATACTGAATCACCAAATCCTTGTTGAGCTTTGCGTCCCAACAATCCAGACTTAGGGGTTTCGTCCCAAGCCTCTGAATCGCTCCACCCGAGCAACTTCAAGTTTTCACAAGTTTCAAATGTTAAAAGATAATCAGAAATTAGGTCTCCATCTCCTTATATCCCCTTTCAAGTGCAATTCGAACCCTAAAGGGAAATTACACTTTGCACTTTAAATAATATATAATAAAATAACATTTTCCCAATTAAAGTTGTCCAAACTCTAGGAAAAACATTACTTTATCAAAATGTCATAACTCATGGCGCCAAATAGCTTTCGGATAGTGAAAATAGTTTATAATAATTCGAGACCTTTCCAACGAGCCCCCATACATAGGTATATGTGCTCAAATTCATCAGATAACCCCTTATTACTCCGAAATGGCTATATAAATAGCCTTATTATAAATTATTTAATTACCAACTTAGGAAATATTAAAATATTTCACTATATGCTTCCAAAAGCTCAAATCAACCAGATAATCACAAAACTAGCCATGTCACCTGTCTGTGACTGAGACCGGCCAAGGTGGTTCAACTGGCAGTCCCTTCCCTAAAATCTAGGGATGCTCCTAGAAACTAGGGAACTCATCTTGTCGTCCCGAAACTAAAACCATGAACTAGTCCCGAGGAACCTCATATCTGGAAACTGCCACATCCTCCTAAATTTTAGGGAAACCTCCTAAAATCAAGGAACTGCTCCAAACTGGCCCAAAACTGCCTGAGATACCATGCCCAGCCACTGAAAATTCTGTGTCTTTGTCTAACATTGCTATCCTACGAGACTCCCATGATAGGCTAACTCTCATGACTCTGAAAGTTGAACTAAGGAGGGGACATGACATATATCTACTATCCATTTGTAATCAAACACAACTCAACAATCATATTTAAAGTAAAATGACACATACTAATCAAATTTGCTAATTATGATGCACAAGATGTATATCTTAGGAGGGTTCGGTTTGTGATTTTTGGCCATTTGTGCGATCAAGATTTAGATTCAATTTCAGTTTACTGTTATAGTTTTAGTATTGCTTCACAGATCAGAAAAATGCACAAAATTTCCATCTTCCTATGTTAACCCAATCTAGGGCATTGCATTATTCTTGTATCCTCATGTGTTCTCTATAAAATCAAACCTCAATGCATTTTCTGAGGGCTCATTACTGATTAGTAAGATAGTGTTTTATTCAATTATAATTTCTTGCCTATAATACTTTTATTTCATGCACTAGCTAGTTATTTGCTTTATATCTAAATTGTTCTTAGTCTAGACTTATTTCATTTATGTCAAAACTTTTAGAACCCTAAATTACGATCACACTATCCATGAATCCTAATTGTATCTCCTACTTGATGACTAAAATAGGCCTCAAATAATGAAAACAAACTTGTTAGAAATTGAATAGTTTTTCTCAGTGAAAATGGTAGATCAATATTAAATGAAGCCACACAGTTTGCCTACATAAACCACCAACTAGCTGCCTTTCCTAACATAGTTGCAGTTTAATTTGTTGGTTCACACTTAAAGAGATCACAGTTTCTCAAAATCTGTACTTTTGCTTGTGCTTTAGCAGTCTACCTACTAAGATAACACATGTACACAATTGGTACTTTCAAAAACAAAAATAATGGCAATGACAACAATAAGGATTCCATTAAAACTATTACTGCCAAGAGAGAGAAACATGTTATAATCAAGATTAATTACTTGACAATACCATACAGAAAGAATATGTAAGCAAAAGGAAACTTCTAATTTTGTCTAAGGAGGGGAGAGACATCATTTCTCCTAAATATTATCATAATTAACACATGCAGTAGATTGCTTACAGTGAACACCATGTGCTTCTCCACAAACTTACATTCACCTTGGCAGTTGCAAGAAATGAACCAGTACCCTTGACATAGCGGCTATAGCTTTTAGTAAAACAACAACATCGTGTTGAGTCAGGAAAAACAATATCTTTATCATTAAGGAATTTCAAAAGGATTCAATGGTATATTGCTAGCTAACTAGTAAGCGAATAAATTACAGCAAACTACACTAAAGAAATAAGTCACAAAGCAAATACAATAGTATTCTAGAAAGCTTCCAAAGGATACCCATGGCGTCACCCCATCTTTCAATCAAGCTCACTGGTATCCTGTATTGATCCCACTTCGAACTCCTGCTATTGTCTTTGATTTTGCATGACACATGAGAGCCATTTTCAGCAGTTGTCCCATTGTAGTCATCATCTTCTGAACTACAAAGTTTTCTGTAGTCATAGTCTTCTGAACTGCAAAATTTGCTAGAATGAACTGTTATCTCTTTTTCACCAATCTCATAAAATACTTGTTTAGTGCAGTCCATGCGATCAGAGCCATTATTACTGAAACTTTCAAGTTCAAGAAAATCCTTGATGGGTCTGCATAAACTATGACTGTCCAATTCCACCTCATTCCCATTTATAGTATTCAGAGATATGTGAGAATCAGTTAAAGGATCTCCTCTTTCTGTAATAAGTGGCCGGATACTCGAAACCAACTCTCCATTAAATTCTGGCCTTGGAAATGACAAGGGCATTTTTTTGGCCTGGCAAAAAATATGAACTTCTAAATAAAAATCAAATGGTATAATATTAAGTTCTTCTACTGATGTTTTAAATTCTCAAAGAACATTAACATTCTTGTAAATATCCCACTTTCATATATTATACCAGACACACAGCCTAAGTTGAGTAGGATATGTATACAACATACATTACAGATTATTATGTAATAATTGCTAAAATAGGACCTACAAGCTAGACACAACACAACATCCAACAGCAGATTCATACTATCTTACATGGCCTAAAGATGAAATGATCAAATAGCATGCTTAATGTTCAGCTAACTCAACAGAACCTCAAGGTTGAAAGAAAATTCCAATCAAATCATGTATTACATAGTATGAACTTCCGGAACAATGCAAGAAGCATTAGAATATATTATAATTGTATTAGATAAGTCTAACAAAAATTACTATAAGAGAGCAGAAATGATTATGGCATTGGTATGCAATAACCTGTCACTTTATTTTCTCAGGTTCATGTATTTAATTCCAAACATTTGATAGATGTCCATGCAATCTTGAATATTGCTTTGCAGTAATTTTTTAAAATTATCACTATTGGATATCCAAGGCCAGTTGTACTTATATCAGCCGCAACAGAAAGGCTAGAAACAAAGAAATTATATTAACATCTACTGATATTTAATAGCAGTCATTTGAAACCAAGACCAAATCATGGTATTAAATCTGTCAGGGCATTTAACGAAGCATCATCAAGCCATGCACAAAGAAACGAACAAAATATATTGCAAATTATGGATAACAAGTAAAATGTATACAAGTTTTGATTGCTCATCCTTTAGCACAAAATCAATATTTCAAAGTAAAGATAAAATTTATACAGTAAATCACTGCATTATTTAAACCAAAGATACAGTTTATACCATACATCAGTGAGATATTATTGAGTGCAAGATGCAGAATCATCTTCTTCCTTTGTGGTCCCATAGGCCATTTGAGTCACATTGATGGAAATAGAATTCTTCTTCAGGAGAACACCAAAATTCACGTGGAAAACCCTTTCGGGTAAAAAACCATGGCAGATCAAAAGCTTTCTTTAAGCAAATAGGCATCAACCCAAATTACATAAGTGAGCACCAACTTGCAGAGAGCACCAACCCTCCTCGAGACACCAACTTCAGTTTTCGCACCAACTCTAATGCACTGAAACTCAATAACACTTTTTATAACACACTAAGCACTTCAATCACCATACAAAAGTTACACACATCCCGCCAAAACAGTTCTTAACTACTTATTTGCAGCACATTGAAACAGACAACTAAAATTTATCCCACACCAAAATGAAGACAGCAATTAACAGCAAGAAAATATTTTTGAAAAGCTTCACAAGCAGCATACATGCTCCACTCCTTAAACTCTATACAAGGAAGCAATGCTGAAGTAAATATATATTCCATCAGAAAACAAAATGGTTCTTTTAATTCAGAAAAATGTTACACAGCTGTCTCCATAAATACGCCGCACCACTCACAATCTTTGAAGCTGTTGCAAAAACAAAAGGATAAGTGAGTTAACGAATTGGTTTCAAATAAAAACCGCCAAACATCAAATTATAACCGCTGTCAGAACACCTGCAGCCTCCATAAACCAAAAACTATAACACCAAAAAAGAAATAAATCATTACCATAGAAGCCACCACTAAACCACTCTAGAATATGAACATTGACTTTTGACATGGCAATCTGACTAGCTTTGACATCAAAAACAAAATATTCAGCAATTTATCAGTGTTACCCGGGGACACGTTTCCAGCATAATTTGATCCATCCCGGAAACTCAGAAACCCATCCCCTGGCTGTCCCATAAACTTAATTTAAATAATGTTTGAGTTTTGATAATTTGTTTGACTTCCACTCTCATGTGAACTCTCAGTTTAAATTATTTAACACAAGCATTATATGTTGAGGTTCTATAATGTATATAAGCATGCTTTATCCATGTTTTCATATGAATATTTAAAATTTCCCTATATATTTTAAAATTTCCCAAAAACCTATTTCCCGTCCACCTGTTCCGGAAACCCGGGGTAACATAGCAATTCATTCCTTCAAGTAATTTCCACCTTATCAATGATGCTTCTACAACAGATGTGTTGACATAAAGTTAGTTGCCATTGGCAAAGTCATTGGCAAACATCAAACACACCAGTACAATGCACTGGTACTCATAATAGAACAACAGTAATGAAGAAAGGTCTCAAACGACATCAAACACAGAGTTTCAAACGAATGGAGTTCTCCTTCGAAGTGGACGGCAAGAAGGTTGTCCTAAGAGGGATGTTGAATGGAGGGCCAATGGAAATTTCAGCACAATGGATGGAAGCAATCCTCAGACACGACAACGTGGTCTGGGCCACACACTGTTTCATCTCACTAGAACCTGTACAGGGACAAAGGGCTTACTACCAGGATGAGAAGCCTCAAGCGGTTTTGGATAGACATCACCAGGTATTCGCCAACATACCACCACACTGTGTGTTCGAGCATCCTATTGAGATGGAGGCTGGCGCCAAACCTGTTATCACCATGCCATACCGCCACCCTAAGAGGCTTAAAGACGAGATTGAAAAGACAATACAGGAACTTCTTGACAAGGGTTGGACCAGGCCCAACTCCAGTCCTTTTGCATCATCGGTAGTGCTGGTTAAAAAGGACGGAACGTTGCGTATGTGTGTGGACTACTGCACGTTGAACAAGAAGACCATCAAGAACAGGTATCCTATTCCCAGGATCGACGAGTTGCTGGATGAGTTACACGATGTAGTCTATTTTTCCAAAATAGACCTTTGTTCGAGGTATCACCAAATCCGCATGAGAGAACAGGATGTGGAGAGAATAGCATTTCGTTGTCATTATGGGCATTATGAATTTTTGGTCATGTCGCTCGGTTTGACCAACGCGCAAGCTACATTCCCATCAGATCAGAGTTAGAGATCAGGATGTGGAGAAGACAACATTCAAGTGTCACTTGGCCACTTTGAGTTTTTAGTCATGCCTTTTGGTTTGACTAATGCCCCCGCCACATTCCAGTCTACTATGAACAGAGTCTTCCATGGCCAGTTGCGGAGATTTGTTCTTGTGTTCTTTGACGACATATTAGTATATAGTAAGACTTGGGACGAGCACGTATCACATCTGGATGCAGTATTGGGTATTCTTGATGGGGCTTCCTTGTATGCCAAGGAGTCCAAGTGTGCTTTAGGCATGACTGAGTTCTTGTATTTGGGGCACATCATCAGTGCAAAGGGAGTTCGCATGGACCCTAATAAGGTTCGTGCTATTCTGGATTGCCCTACACCGAGAAACTTGACAGAGCTGAGGGGATTCATTGGACTATGTGCTTTCTATCGTAGATTTGTGTCAGGGTTCTCTAGACATGCAGCTCCCCTTACTGATCTAACACGTAAGGGTGCTTTTGTATGGACTACTCAGGCACAGGAGTGTTTTGAGAAGTTCAAGGTGATCATGACTTCATGTCCAGTTTTGGCATTGTCGGATTTCACGAGACCTTTTGAGTTACATTGTGATGCCTCAGGAGAGGGTATTAGTGCAGTTCTTTCTCAGGATCACCATCCTATTGTTTTCAAGAGTCCAAAACTCAGAGGTCCTGAGAGACTATTTAGCATTTATGATAAGGAAATGTTGGCCATTATGCATGCCTTGGCCAAATTCAGGCAAAACCTAGTTGGCAGCAAATTTTGTATTAAAACTGATCATAACAGCCTGAAGCATTTCCTTGGACAGTGGGATCTTAATGAGAGCCAACAGAAGTGGGTTAGTAAGTTACAATCTTATGACTTTGATATCTCCTATATCAAAGGTACTCAGAATGTGGTGGCTGATGCCCTTTCTCGGAGACCCCACTTGTGTGTGATTACAAAGATAGCAGAGGATTGGAGACCCCTGATTATCGCAGAGTATGCTCGAGACCAGTGGGCAGCTGGTGTTGTTGATGGCAATATACAGGATAGTAGTGATACGCTTGTAAATTAATTGATCATTTACAAGGGGAGGATATATTTAGTCCCTGGATCGGGTGTCAGACAGATTATTTTTGGGCTTTTCATGATTCTCCATTAGCTGGACATCCTGGGTTCTTTAAGACTTATAGGCAGGTTTGTCAGAGGTTCACTTGGAAGGGTCTAAAGACTGATGTTCAGCAGTATGTTCGGGAGTGCTCTATTTGTCAGCAGAACAAACAAGAGCATACCTATCTTGCAAGATTGTTATAGCCGCTTCCCATTCCTGAACGGAAGTGGGCCTGTTTGTCTATGGATTTTATTGTGGGCTTGCCGAAGGCCCAAGGTAGGGATTGTATTTTTGTGGTGGTGGATCGTCTCACCAAGTATGCTCACTTTTTTCCAATCACTACCACTTTTTCAACTATTCAGTTAGCTGAGCTATTTTTCCGAGAGGTGTTTAGATTACATGGTTTTCCCTAGACTACTGTGAGTGACCGTGATAGCTATTTTATGAGTCATTTCTGGCAGGAGCTTTTCCGATTATGTGGGACAGAATTGACTCCGAGCACTAGTTACCACCCTCAGACTGATGGTCAAACTGAGATAGTGAATAAATGGATGGAGGGCTACCTAGGGAATTATGTTTCTTCTCAACAGCGGGCTTGGGTGAAGTGGATACATTTGTGTGAGTATTGTTATCACTCCACTCACCACATGACTATTAAGATGTCACCGTTTCGAGCTTTGTATGGGTATGATCCCCCTAGTTTTATGGATTTGTTATGCAGTGACAGTCGGGTACCCATTGCAGGTGATATGTTGCACGATGGTCAGGATATCATGAGGACATTAAGAGATAATATTCAGAAGGCTCAGAATCAACAAAAACAGTATGTCAATCAGAGGAGGATTGCTCGTTCTTTTCAAGTGGGTGATATGGTCTATCTGATGTTACAGCCCTACCGGCAGTCTCCCATTAGGAAGAGTGGAGCTGAGAAGCTCAAGCCCCGTTATTATGGACCTTTCCGGGTAGTCTGTTGTGTGGGGGAGGTTGCATATGAGTTGGATTTACCTCCAGACAGCAAGGTTCATAATGTTTTTCATGTATCACGCCTTAAGAAGGCGTTGGGTCAGCATGTTGTGCCTTCCCCTACATTACCTCCTTTCGATGATGAGGGCAGATTAGAGTTAATCCCTGAGGCTATTTTGGACACCAGGGAGAGGAATTTACGTGGGAGGATCATCAGAGACTTTTTGGTGAAGTGGCATGGACTTCCTGATGAGGATGCCACTTGGTAACCTGAGGATATTCTTCAACACCCCAGATTGCAATTGCTTGGGGACAAGCAATCTTGGGGAGGGGCTGTAATGTCCCAATTTTAGCAGGTTCCTGTAGCTAAGCATGGTCAATTCATCATTGCGACCCTCGTGAGCTGACAGTGAGTTTTGAGGGTCTCTGTGGCAGATTTACTATTTTTACTAAGTCTATTCTGGGCAGTGGCTATTTTTAGTAGGTTAGGGAAGACAGTTCTGAGGTGTGAGCAGTTGGATGCATTTTAGGGCATTTAATATGGTTTAATGATATTTAAGTTGTTTATTAACTTGAACTTAATAAATAACTTAGCTTTCTGTTCTAATTTTAAATTGTGAACTAGAAGCCTCTTAAGTGAAAAGTGTGTGAAAGAAGCCACACTCTTTTCAATGCTTTTATAAGAGCCTTGAAGGAGAAATCGAAATTCATTCTTGAAGACATTATTTTTTATGAAGTTTTGATGTTGAGAGCTTTCAACAAGGGTTTTGAGGACTAATTCCTCTCTGTTGCACTTTGAATCATTCTTGTGATGGTGAATTGTGCAGTTGTATCTATAGAGGAAATTCTGATACTCCATGGCTGCAAATTGGTGCTGATGTATACCAATTTAGTGCAAGAGTAAATTAAATTCATTTATTACTTACAGCTGGGTTTGATTTCCTTCATCTGGATGTTATTAGTGTGCAAAGGAGGCTATTGTATCTCCTAAGAAGCTGCATATTAGTCTGTATGAGCTGCCTACAAATTTCCAAGGGCTGCGTATATCTTTAGGAGGGTGGCATATTCATTTTGGAGGCCACATCCTCCATCCTTGAGCTGTGTTTGGACAGTTTACAGACACATGACTTCCTCTGAGGCTACGTGGAGTCCCTTACCAGCTGTGACTACATTTCTTGTGGCGGTGTCTTCATTTCTTGGCTGCGTCATTGGCTTTAGAGGTTGCGTACGATATCAAAAGAGGGCGTGCCGTGATTTATGTTGGGCTACGTGTTTTCCTTGAGGCCCTGCGATTTGTTTCAAAGAGCTGCGTCCAATATTGGAGACTTGTGTATCACCCTTGGTAGTTGCGTTTCATCCTGGCTTGCCACATAATTCAATAAAAGGTGCATAATTCACATATATATTTATTTGACAGGTGTTATATATAAGCAAATCAATAAGTTTGAATGTTTCAAGTGAAGTGTTGAAGTTAGAATAAATTGTTATTTAAATAATTTAATTCTAGAAAAGTTTATGTTAAAATCATACTTTGTCAAACACAAAACAAAAGTGCTAGCAAATTCAAAAAATTTATAATATCAATAGCAAGGAGCCACAGGCTCTTTAATATAATTTAAGGTCCCTCAAGGAAAATCTCCAATGAGCTCAGAATTAGCAGAAATTTGATGTCCATCCAACTTCAACCGTACAGGCAATCCTCTCTGCAGGTTTCTAGAAAGGAGAAGCTAAGGCCACGTATCCCCTGTTCTTGTGCTGCCTTCTACTCTGTAGCTGAATCAACTCCGTAACCTTTCTGATCTTCTTCCCATCTACTTCCCTTCTTCCCCATCTTCTTCCCCTTTTTGCCGCCATAGGACAAAGGGTTATGTTTTACTAACTGATTTACATGTGTAACTTTGTAAAGATGTCCTCGTAAATTTTCTTTGTTGAATGAAGAAACGGGTTCCATTGACCAGTGACATGTTCTATATTTTTTTGTGCTACTTTTAGAGAGACAATTATGTTCTGCATGTCCTTTACAATCTTGTAGGCCGATTCACTGATCAGATTCTCAACTTCTGTTGCAGTTCTTTGCATTAAATCAAATGTTGTGGCCAGAAATAATTGAAATCCAATAAGATCTTGGATTCTCTTGGTTTTCTCTTCAGATGCCTTTCTCAAAATGAGAGCTAGGCTTGTCATTTCTCTGCTGAAATTGGTTGCAGATGTATTCTTTATGTTGAATTGAGAAGACAGAGCTCTTATGTCTTCAGAAGTTTTAGATGACTTCTCTGTGATATCTTGCACAAAAGTATCAAAATTTGATGTCCTGGTCATCAAACTTCCTGCAACTTGTAACTGTTGTTGAAGTACCCTTATGTTGGTTAATACCGTTACCTTTATCTCTTCAACCTATTTGTGGAGAATTTCTATTCTCTTCTTCTCATAGTGATCAATGGCAATTGTCTCTGGATCGGTGACATCTTCTCCTATTGCTTCTACCAAAATCTCCAATTGATCAATTACAGGTTCATCTTCATCTATGTCTGCATCAGGTACAAAGTTGTACAGGATGTTCTTTAAACTTGTGAGGACCATGTCATGTTTCCTCTTTATCAGTTCCTTTAGTTGTCGAGTTGACATTTTGCTTATGTCAACCACAGTCTCACTAGCCTTGCTCTTCTTGGCTTATGTGTCTGTTGCAAAGGATAACTTCCTCTTGGATGAGGACGAGCTTGCAACATCTAATTGTTCCTTTTGCCTTGGCTCTTGTACCGATTGTTCTTGCTCAATGCGTACAGGTAACTCTTGTTCCTGTTCATTCTGCTTTTCTTGTTTTTCTTCATTCCCCGGTTATACAATCTCTTCCGGTATTCTTACCTCTTCTGGTCTTTCTTCCTCTTTCTGTACTTCCCCTTCCAGTTGTACTTCTACTTCCGGTTGTGCATCTTCTTCCTGTTGCAATTGCTCTTCTAGTGGGACTTCTTGTTCTGTTGGTGGATCTGAGTGCTACTCCTCAGTTGTATGAAGCTCACCTATACCAATGTCTTCTTCACCAGATGTGGTGTTGTCAGTAGCCATCTTGACCGATGATTCTCCCAGTACTTGTCCACTTGATGTGATCTATTCCTTAGGAACTTCTTGTTCACCGGTTATAGGTTCTTCACAAGCAATGAATTGAACCGGCGGTTCCTCAACTGTCCTAGGTTCATCCTGTTGACCTGTTTCCTTGAGAGCATGGAAATCATATTGTTGCCAGAAATCTAGTGTCTCTTTATAGACTTCATTCTCATAACCATTTATTATCTTGGCAACCCTATTTCTAGTATTCAAATTCATTGATGCTTCCTCTATCAGAAGTTTGATAGTTTCTTCACTAAGACCAGGTCTGACCTGTGACATTGTCTCCTTAGCAATTCTAGTGGTGGAGCTTAGACCGGTTCTCCATTTTGTCATTAGTCTTGTATTTAGTTCAGGGGGAAACTTAGACCTCTAGTCTCTTGGGCTTCTGTTGAAATCCAAGAAGGTTTCTAACAGTGCCACTATCACTGCTTGTTTATCTTCCTCTCCTAGCACACTATACCATTTAGCCGCATTGGCTACTTCTCCAAAATCCATTACTTCATCTACTATATCATTAAGAGTCATAGTGCGAGCCTTACCTTTTTCTGGAGAAACAAGAATGGTTGGAGGAACTGGATCACCACTTTTGTCGTCAATGATATCAATGATGACCGATTTAGCCAACACCATTGCTTAGAACTGAGCCTCGACTCCCAGAATTCCCTTTCCTTTACCAGTATCTTTGGCCGATGGCTCAGTGATCCTTTGGCATGCTTCTTCTACCTGTTGTTGGGTTAGAAGAAGCTTAGTCCATGTTGCCACACCTTCCTCATGAACCTTGTCAACTTCTCCGACAAGCATCTGACTGACCCTTTTTCTTAACAAAAAGTTTAGCTTGTGCAATTCTACTTGTTGAGTGGCCTCGTCCAGAGTGAGATGATTCTTAACATCACTCACTTATCCACAGTTAATTCCTTGTCCTGTAAACTTCACCTATGTGTGTGCTTCAGCTTTTCTGTCTATAGACTTCCCCTATTCTTGTGTTGCCTTTGCTCTGTACCTGAATCTACTATGTATCCTTTCTGAACTTCTTCCTTTCTGATCTTCTTCCCTTCACCTGTGTGTGTGCTTCAATTTTTCTGTCTATAGACTTCCCCTATTCTTGTGCTGCCTTCTGCTCTGTAGCTGAATCTACTCTGTATCCTTTCTGATCATCTTCCCTTCCCTAATGTTTGATGTCTTCTTCCCCTTTTTGCCGCTATAGGACAAAGGGTTATGCATTTCAGACTGGTTTACATATGTAACTTTGTGAAGATGTCCTCATACACTTTCTTCGTTATATGAAGAAAAGGGTTCTCATGTTCTATATTTTTCTATGAAGCTTTTAGAGAGACAATTATGTTCTCCATGTCCTCTACAATATTGTAGGCCAGTTCACTGATCAAATTCTCAGCTTCTGTTGGAGTCCTCTGCATTAAATCAAATGTTGGGGAAAGAAATAATTGAAATCCAATAAGATCTTGTATTCTCTTGGTTTTCTCTTCAGATGCCTTTCTCAAAATGAGAGCAAGGCTTGTCATTTCTCTGCTGAAATTGGTTGCAGATGTATTCTTTATGTTAAACTTGGAAGAATGAGCTCTTATGTCTTCAGAAGTCTTAGATGACTTCTCTGTGATATCTTGCACAAAAGTATCAAAATTTGAAGTCCTGGTCATCAAACTTCCTGCAACTTGTAATTGTTGTTGAAGTACCCTTAAGTTGGTTGATACCGTTACCTTTATCTCTTCAACCTATTTGTGGAGAATTTCTATTCTCTTCTTCTCATAGTGATCAATGGCAATTGTCTCCGAATCGGTGACATCTTCTCCTATTGCTTCAGCCAAAATCTCCAATTGATCAATTACACGTTCATCTTCATCTATGTCTACATCCGGTACAAAGTTGTACAAGATGTTCTTTAAACTTGTGAGGACCATGTCCTGTTTCCTCTTTGTCAACTCCTTTACTTGCCGAGTTGACATTTTGCTTATGTCAACCACAGTCTCGCTACCCTTCCTCTTCTTGGCTTCTGTGTCTGCTACAAAGGATAACTTCCTCTTGGAAGAGGATGAGCTTGGAACATCTACTTGTTCCTTTTGCCTTGGCTCCTATACCGGTTGTTCTTGCTCAATGCGTACAAGTAACTCTTGTTCCTGTTCATTCTATTGTTCTTGTTTTTCTTCATTCCCCGGTTGTACCATCTATTCCGGTATTCTTACCTCTTCTGGTCTTTTTTCCTCTTTCTGTACTTCCCCTTCCGATTGTACTTCTACTTTTGGTTGTGCATCTTCTTCCTGTTGCAATTGCTCTTCTAGTGGGGCTTCTTGTTCCGTTGGTGGATCTGAGTGCTTCTCCTCAGCTGTATGAAGGTCACCTATAGCAATGTCTTCTTCGTCAGATGTGGTGTTGTTAGTAGTCATCTTAACCGATGACTCTCCCGGTACTTGTTCACTTGATTTGAATTGTTCCTTAGGAACTTCCTATTCACCGGTTGTAGGTTCTTCGCGAGCAATGAATTGAACCGGTGGTTCCTGTTCTGTCCTAGGTTAATCATGTGGACCTGTTTCCTTGAGAGCACTCAAATCATATTATTGCCAAAAATCTAGTGTCTCTTTATAGACTTCGTTCTCATAACCATTTATTATCTTGGCTACCCTATTTCTAGTATCCAAATTCATTGATGCCTCCTCTATCAGAAGTTTAATAGTTTCTTCACTAAGACCAGATCTGACCTGTGACAATGTCTCCTTAGCAATTCTAGTGTTGGAGCTTAGACCGGTTCTCCATTTTGTCATTAGTCTTGTATTTAGTTCAAGGGGAAACTTAGACCTGTAGTCTCTTGGGGTTCTATTGTAATCCAAGAAGGTTTCCAACAGAGCCACTATAATTGCTTGTTTATCTTCCTCTCCTAACACACTATACCACTTAGCCGCATTGGCTACTTCTCCAAAATCCATTACTTCATCTACTATATCATTAACAATCATAGTGCGAGCCTTACCTTTTTCTAGAGAAACAAGAATGGTTGGAGGTGCCGGATCGCCACCTTTATCGTTAGTGATATCGACGATGACCGGTTTAGCCAATACCATTTCTTTGACCTGAGCCTCAGCTCCCAGAATTCCCTTTCCTTTGTCGGTATCTTTGACCGGTGGCTCACTGGTCCTTTGGCATGCTTCTTCTGCCTGTTGTTGGGTTAAAAGAAGCTTAGTCCATGTTGCCACACCTTCCTCAGGAACCTTGTCAACTTCTCCGACAAGCATCTGACTGACCCTTTTTCTTAACAGAAAGTTTAGCTTGTGCAATTCTACTTGTTGAGTGGCCTCATCCAGAGTGAGATGATTCTGAACCTCAAGCAAAGCCCTAATCCTTAGCTCCTTTTCTCTTTCCATTGAATCTTTCCGTCTTGCTTCAAGAATTTCTTGGAGATCGTCAGGGACAACCTTATGAAGTTCGGTAGGAGTAAGATTGAACTTGTGAATGCAATAGACTGTTATTCCTAACCGGTTACTAAGAGGGGGGCTGAATCATTAAATACTATTTATATCTTCAATTAAACCTTGTATAAAGATTCTTGCAGAATAAACATAATGTAAATAACCATTCACAAACAGAAATAGAAATACTCAAATCAACACATCATATATACGTGGAAACCTTCAGTTAGAAGGAAAAAACCACAGTGAGACAGAGCTCACAACTTCACTACTGCAGTAATAAAGGCGCCTTGTTAGGAGCTGACAAAGCACTTGTAAGAGTGCTACCCGATAAAGGGATTTGGTAGAAGATCAGTTAAAATTCTGACTCTGTTAGGAGCCGCCTTGTCAAAGGACTTTCAACATCAATTAAGATGCTACCCGGTTAAAGGATTTATACAAAGAGCCTATTAGGGTTCACCCTGATAGAGGGATTTGAATATGCTTTAACAATATAAAAGCAATCATCTTAATTAACACTCTCTGTCTGATTAGATCATACCTGATGACCTTTCTGTTATCCCTAGTTGTTGATCCTTTCTGCCTTTCACCTCTATGACCGTAGCTCTTCTCAGAAGATCTCTCTCCTGCTTTGTATTTTCAACAACACTTCTTTTGTGTCCTATGACCTGTATATATAAGAAATTAATCTTATTAAAACCTAATTCATAGAACCGCCAAGCTATAAACTCACCCGAAAAATCATGCAACAAAAAGCTTTGCGAGATGATCTTGAGTTTACCTTGAAACATCTGCGTGGAAATAAAACTAACTCCTCTTAAAAAGCTAACTCCAATTCTAAACGGTGGATGCTCCGTATAATTCGATTTTAAATCAGACAGCTCCGCATAATCCGGTGCGGATTATTATGTAGACGACCGGTATCAATCTTATACCCAGTTCATCCCTTGTATGCACTTTAAGACCGGTACTATGTACTCTCTTTGATCTACTGTGCTTAGTCTACCGGTGCATATACTTTGTTTAGTCTACCGGTGCCTATAAAGAAGTATGAGTGATCTATCAGTGTACCTATACCGATGGGAATGATGATTGCATCTAACTTCACCAATGACAACTTGAATTTGCCAACAATCTTCCCCTTTGGCATTGTTGGCAAAACATCACTCACTTATCCATAGTTAATTCCCTATCCTATAGACTTCACCTCTGTGTGTGCTTCAGCTTTTCTGTCTGTAGACTTCCCCTGTTCTTGTGCTGCCTTCTACTTTGTATCCTTTTTGAACTTCTTCCTTTCTGATCTTCTTCCCTTCACCTGTGTGTGTGCTTCAACTTTTCTGTATATAGACTTCCCCTATTGTGGCTCAGTGGTCCTTTGGCATGCTTCTTCTGCCTGTTATTGGGTTAGAAGAAGCTTAGTCCATGTTGCCACACCTTCCTCATGAACCTTGTCAACTTCTCCGACAAGCATCTAACTGACCCTTTTTCTTAACAGAAAGTTTTGTTTGTGCAATTGTGCTTGTTGAGTGGCCTCGTCCAAAGTGAGATGATTCTGAACCTTAACCAGAGCCCTTATCCTTAGCTCATTTTCTCTTTCCATTGAAGCTTTCCATCTTGCTTCAAGAATTTCTTGGAGATCATCAAGGACGACCTTATGAAGTTCGGTAGGAGTAAGATTGAACTTGTGAATGCAATAGACTACCGCTTCTATTTTCCTCCGGTCTTCTTCATTTGCTAGATCATACCTCCTTCATACTGATGCCATACCACCTGAATTCTTTAATGTTGTCACGTATTCATCAATTGTGAGCTTTCTTGCTCTTGGTGCATCTTCCTTCACCGGTTTAGCAGATGTCCTCTTGCGGACCAGAGGAGTTGGGTCATCGGTTTATGTTCCTTTTGTTTCTTCTCCTTGAGCGCTAGTCGCTTGTTGTGCTCTTTTCCTTTGGACTTTCGGTTGATCTGCTACCGGTTTCTTCTTCGATGTTGGGGTCCTTTTGACATAAACATTCTTAATTTGTGCCATTTTCTTCAAATTCACCTGAATCTCTTCAAAGGTCTCAAATTGGTAAGCGAACAAGTCCAGATCACAATCTTGCAGGGCATCTACATACGCCTTTGTTGTTTTTGCAGAGATTTCATACCCCACTTTTAGAGCATTCCCTGTTCGTGGTTCCACTGCCTGAATGATGCAGTGATTGGTGCAGACTAGAAAACACACATCGTCTTTGTAGGAGTCAACAATAGTCAACGGAATCCTCTCTCTGGCGTGCATTGTTAGCTGGAATGCCTCAAAGTATTCAATCATGACTTTTCCAAACTAGTTTCCCAGTTGATTGGCCATATCACTGTTCTGGATCATGACTGGTGGATCGGTTCCCCAAGTCACCTTGCCTATTCCCGAAAACAAGTTAGAATAGTAGAAGTAAAGGCATACCAGTAGGGTTCCATACTTTAGGGATTTCTTATTGACGATACCGAGCTTCTTCAGATTCTCAAAAATTTGTCCTTGAAGCATTGTGCAAATATTGTACTAGGCGTTATCGTGCATGATCCGGTGAGCGGCATGCATGGCTCCTCCTGGTACGCTATTGCGGTTACTTGATTGATAGATTTTGTAACCTATCACTGCAGATGCGAACCGAACTCCTTCATCTTTGATGTCGTTGATGGTCATTAGCTGACTATCAAACTTCAATTTTGTCAATTTGGTGACCACGGCATTGGAGATGGTTCTTAGGGTGAGAGCTTCCCCTTTGTCAATGTACCCGGTCACTCTATGCAGCTCCTCCTTGGTGATTTGTGTGCATGCTCCTTTTTCAAGCCAGAAACCAGGTTCATGCACACGACTGAGAACCAATTGTATCCAGTCCGGTCGGAAAATGGTAGGATAACAAACTCCGTTAATCAGCCTAAGGACACCAACTTCGCATATTTGTCTTGAAGCTTTCTGTCTGTGCACAACGAGAAGTACTCGCTCTGGATGAAGGTTTCACCCAGTGCTTGTTTCGCATGAATGAAAGCGGTCACATCTTCCGTCATGAGAACACCATCAGGCACAGATGACAATGTACCAAACATGTCGTTTTCCCTGTTCTGGACTGCCATGATGTCGTAGACAGGTCGGTCAAATTGATTACCTTGAATCAACTTGGCAACAGATGATGATGATGACATTTTTATCAACCGGTTTACACAGAAAGTAGCTTGATCGGTCTTACAGAAAATATCTTATCGATGATCAAAGCACGAGAATATTACACAAGCATAAGAAATTGTTGATCACAAATCGCAAAGTAAAAGAAAATGAGTAATCCTCCTTTCTTTATATAGATTTAGGGCATAACGGTAATTACCAAACGGTAACTATTTGCTAACGGCTATATGATGTCATTGGCTTCCTCGAGCTGCTTCTGATACCTGTAACCCTCCATGATCATTTTCTCAAGCGGTTAAACTTTATATCTAAGAGAACTTAGCTCTGATACCAATTGTTATTCCTAACCAATTACTGAGACGGGGGGGTGAATCAGTAAATACTATTTCTATCTTCAATTAAACCTTGTATAAAGATTCTTGCAGAATAAACAGAATGTAAATAACCATTCACAAACAAAAATAGAAATACTCAAATCAACACATCATATATACATGGAAACCCTCGGTTAGAAGAAAAAAATCACGATGAGACAAAGCTCACAACTTTACTACTGCAATAATAAAGGTGCCATGTTAAGAGCTTACAAAGCACTTGTAAGAGTGCTACTTGGTAAAGGGATTTGGTAGAAGATCGGTTAAGATCTTGACTCTGTTAGGAGCCGCCTTATTAAAAGACTTTCAATATCAATTAAGATGCTACTCGGTTAAGGGATTTATACAAAGAACCTATTAGGGTTCACCCTGATAGAGGGATTTGGATATGCTTTATCAATATAAAAGCAATGATCTTAATTGTCACTCTCTGTTTGTCTAAATCATACCTGTTATCCTTTCTGCTTAGCCTAGCTATTGAACCTTTCTGCCTTTCACCTCTGTGACCGTAGCTTCTCTCAGAAGATCTCTCTTCTGCTCTGTATATTCAACAGCACTTCTTTTGTGTCCTATGACCTGTATTTATAAGAAATTAAGCTTATTAAAACCTAACTGATAGAACCGCCAAGCTGTAAACTCACCCAAAAATCATCCAGCAAAAAGCTTTGTGAGATGATCTTGAGTTTACCTTGAAACATCTGCCGAGAAATAAAACTAACTCCTGTTAAAAAGCTAACTCCAGTTCTAAACGGTGGATGCTCCGTATAATTCGGTTTTAAACCAGACAGCTCTGCATAATCCGGTGCGGATTATTATGCAGTCAACCGGTATCAATCTTATCCAATTCATCCCCTGTTTGCACTTTAAGACCTGTACTATGTAAACTCTTTGATCTACCGTGTTTAGTCTACCAGTGCATATACTCTGTTTACTCTGCCAGTGCCTATAAAGAAGTATGAGTGATCTACCGGTGTACCTACACCGGTGGGAATGATGATTGCATCTAACTTCACCAATGACAACTCAACTTTAAGACTGGTACTATGTACTCTCTTTGATCTACCGTGTTTAGTCTACCGGTGCATATACTTTGTTTAGTCTATCAGTGCCTATAAATAAGTACGAGTGATCTACCAGTGTACCTATACCGTGGGAATGATGATTGCATCTAACTTCAGCAATGACAACTCAAATTTGCCAACATCTACAGACCCTACAGTGTGACTAGAAGGGTGGGCAAGGTTGCATACGAATTGGATCTACCTGAGGGATGCCGAATCCACGTCTTTCATGTTTCTTGCTTGAAGAAAGTCGTGGGTCAACATGTCATTGTCTCAACAGATCTACCACCTCTCGACGATGGAGGGAAGTTAGTATTAGAACCAACGGAGATCGTCGTCATTCGAGAGAAATGATTGAGGACACGCACGGTCAAAGAATTTCTTGTACACTGGAAGGATCTACCACTAGAAAATGCCACCTGGGAAGGCGAGGAGATTTTGGAACACCCTAGCTTGAAAATGCTTGAGGACAAGCAATTGTTGGGATGGGAGGACTGTAATGTCCCCGTCATTAAATGAATAATAATAATTGTATTTGGGTCCCGATTGATTTAGTTTATCTTGGACCCATATTTTATTTTTGGCGTAGGTGTAGTTGTTGTCATTGGCTCTATTTGTGCACCTCGAAAATTGTCCGATGGGTATTTATGTCCGGCGTATAGAATGAAATTCTTATGTTGAGTTTTGATATTTTATTTGTAATTGCGAATTCCTGTGGAATTCTCCCAAGTTGCCATTTCGGAGGGGAAAGATCCTCCCTATTTGGTATTCGCAGTTTCGGTGGGATTCAACCCTCACTCTATTTTGTTTGTGCTTTGGTATCGGGTCTGGCAAATCTGGAGTATTGTCATTTATATCAATAAAGTTTCCTTGGAAATATATTGGCTTGCATCCTTGTCCTGTATCTGAATATATTACTTCGCAACATTTTATCTAATTGGCATCGCACTCCTACTACTGGCGACCATCATATTACCCCGGGCAAAGGACATCATACTCCTCTGGCGACAATCTTCAGCTACTGTATGGCTTCCCAACCAGCCAGTACGGCCTCAAAATCATCACGTATGGCCTTCCCTGCCAACACCGTACAGCCTCCAAGCACCTCCGTACAGCCTTTTCTTGCTGACACTGTTCGACCTTCAACTGTTACGTATGGTCTTCTACTCAACACCGTACAGCCTCCCTACTCTCGTTTTCCCCTCTGTACGGTCCAGATTTGGCTGTGTAGAGGTAGCGTGGGTAACTGGAACAGTATTTTTCTTGTGAGCTTGCAGTTGGGATAGTTACACTACTAGCATGCTTGACATCCATATTAGAATCAGAAGGGTTGTGCTGAAATGCTTGATCAATCAAATATTTATCAATCTTGATATACCATACTCAGGGAGCCTATTTGAGGCCATAGAGAGCTTTTACCAATTTGCAAAACTAGTGTTCTTTCCCAACAACCTAAAAACCTGGAGGTTGTGTCATGTAGACCTCTTCCTACAAATCACCATTGAGGAAAGCACTCTTGGCATCCATCTGATGGATACGCCATCCAAACTGAGATGAAAGGGCGAGGACAAGATGAATGATACTCATTTTGACAATAAGAGCAAATGTCTCATAGTCGATGCCCTCCTTTTGTGAAAACCCTTTAGCTACTAACTGTGCCTTGAACTTATCGAGTGTGCCATTAACCTTACACATGACCTTATACACCCATTTACAGCCAATGGACTTCTTCCCTGATGGAAGATTTGACAACACCCAAGTGTTTTTTTTCATGAGACTCTAATATTCAACTACCTCATAATATGTCTGAGGCTCAAAGATACCGTGAATGTTCGCCATAAGAGAAAACTTTACTATGGTACACTGCCTTCTCTTATTCCAAGCAGATCTACCTTGAACAAGTTCATCATCATGAAGATCACTAATGATCTTGGACCACCAATTAGGCCGAAGAGTAGAACCAACATCTACTACAAGATGAACAGCATCACCTCAAATCTCTGGATGTGGAGCCTAAATGTCTTGTGGAGGGCCTGATGGCACAATGTTGTCTGAATCCCTCCCATCAAGTGAACTAAATGGAAGACGAACATCCAAATTTGTAGCCTGTGGAAGCTGATCCTTAAGGTTCAACACCCGAGAAGAAGACTGAAATGACCCTCGTTCTTCATCAAACACCACATCTTGACTAAATATCAAACGATCGGTATCAACATCAATCAGCCAATAAGCTTTATGTGTATCACTATACCCTATGAACATCAATTTTCGAGTCTTGGAATTCGGTTTGTTCCACTTGGCATCTAGAATCCAAACATAAGTTGTCAAGCCAAAAACCTTCAGATGACTAATTTGGGGCTTTCGTCAAGACCAAGCTTCCTTTGGGGTCATCTTCTTAACAACTTGTGTGGGAGAGCGATTCAGAAGATAAACTATTGTAATGACTACCTTAGTCCAAAAATTCTTTGGAACATGTCTATCCTTCAACATAGATCGACCCATCTCAGTGGTTGTACAATTCGTACACTCAACAACACTGTTTTGTTGTGGGGTGTAAGGTGTGGTAAGTTGATGTTTAATCCCAAGTGATGCGTAGAAGTTGAAAAAATCAGAACAAAATTCTTGACCATTGTTAGACCGAAGAGTGACTATCTGACAACCTAACTCTTTTTCCACTAAGGCCTTGAACTTTTGAAACAAGGCATGCATAGAAGAAATCACTAGCATTTACCAATACTGTCTTTGGTGGCATGTTGTAGTTGATGACTTCAGAGGTTAGAGTGAGGTAATTGAAACATAACTGAATAAGTTGGGGAGGACTTATGATGTCTTCAAGGACATAGATAGGAAGTAAAGAATTAGAGTTGGAGAGCTTCGGGAAGAGTTGTTTCTACAACAAAGGTAAAGAGAGGAATTGATCAAGACCTTCTAGCTATTTAAGGATATGGTTGAAGTCATATTAGAATATGTTTTTGGCATCCTAACTGATGAAGATGAGTATAAGCAGAGGTTTCAGTCTTTAGACTGGATGAAATCTTTTGATAAACCGGTCGAGTGTGATAGTTTGTGTGCTTGCATAGAGGAAGCAATTGTTGAACACTCTGATTTATGTTGAAGAAAATACACCCACATTCTCCTGCTAAAATCATCAACAAATAGCAGAAAGTAACTATAGCCAATAATTGATGGAGTGCTCATGGGTCCACAAATATCGGCATGAACCAACTGCAAGACCTTGATTGCTCTCCAAGCATCACAATCTTAAAACAGAGTATGATGTTCCTTACCAGCCTGACAAGCTACACAAACTTCATGATTTTGTGTTTGAATCTCAGGTAATCCAACAACCGAACTATCTCGAGCCAACTAAGAGAGATAGTGGATATTCATATGCCCATACCACCGATGCCAAAGATATCTAATGGAAGTACTTTTCACTGCCATGGCCTCCTCTTGAGAATCACCTATATCAATGAGACTAAAAGACCATGATCCTCAAGACCAACTTCAATTGTAGTGTGAGACTCTCTATCAACAATGTTGCACTTGTGCGAATTGAAGATGAAATCTAGCAGTGGAGAATGAAGCATAATTTGACTAACTAACAAATAGATTGAGCTTCATGCCTGGGACAAACCATAGATTCAGAAAGATAAAATCCCTCTTGCCAAGTGAAATTTCAATGTTACCTTTGTCGACAATATACTCTTTGCCTCCTACAAAGACCACCAAATTAGAGAAAGGCGTGAACTTTGTGAACGAATCCCGATGATGTGTGAGATGCCAAGAGGTACCAGAGTCAATGTACTAGGTTGTTGATGTCTCATGATCTGATGAGCATGTGGCCATCAACGCATAGGAGGCAGAGTCCTTCTGATCAGAATGTGTAGCATCTTGGGCCTTTTGCTGAGACCCTCCCTGTGAAGATTGCATTGTTGCCAACCATTTATTGCAATCTAACTTCATGTGACCAAAATTTTGACAATAATTACGCTGAACACTTGTCTTCTTTGTAGATGTCAAAGGTTTACCTAGCGTTTTCTACCAGAGAACTGAGGTTTACTTTTGTTCTTGTCCACGGCTTTAACTGTGAAGGCCACCTGATCAGTAGTCGACAAACTAGCATTGCCTCCAAAATGTTGCTTTCATCTATCCTACTGCAGAAGCTTGTTGCAGAGATCAAAAAACTTCATATCACTACTAGTACAAGTGATAGTGAGTGTCTCAATGAAATGCCCGTAGAATCGGGGCAGGCTTTTTAGCGTGATCACTACCATATCTTCTTCCTCCATCTTGCAGCCAATTGCCTCAATCTAGTCACAAATGTCCTTGATCATCGTAAGATGTGCCAAGAGAGACATCTTCGCATCCATCATGATAGAAAACAGCATATTCTTTGTAAACAAAGCTCAGCACTTGTCGGACGTCTCATGAAGATCCTTCAAGAGTTCCCAAATCTCTTTAGCTACTCCTAAAGGAGCTAATCATCTATAACAGAAAAATTTTGAGCATGATGGATTCCCGATTAAGCTCATCAAATATGTCCTAATCTAACCCAGTTTGAGTAGGATGCATTTCTTTACCCAAAACAATTTTGTCAAGACATTATTATTCAAATATTGTCATCATACGTTGCTTCTAACTATTGTAACTGCGGTCAATGAATCATTCATTTCCTTCCAACAAAATGTTGGTCAAAGATGCCATCACGAAATCTGAGGTTGTTGGTCAACCCTATGAAGGCACAAAAATCAAGGGAGGCACTAGCGATCAACTGGCACAATTTTCAAGGCAAAACACGCTAAAACAAAAGACTCAGACTGTGAGGAACCTAAAAACAAAAAATTGTCAACAAAAAAGGACTACTTTTTAGAATAATAAAATCTGAAAAACCTTCATTCTCATAGCTCACAAAAGACAAGTCGGCAACCCTAGCTGATTTTCAAAAAAATACTAAGTTGTGTGGAAAACTCACAAATAATCCCAGAAAAATCACAGACTTAATAGATCAGGGCAACAAAATTACATTGCGCACAGGTCTTTTTATGCTGAAATTGCGAAAACAATTCGTGTTTTTTCAAAACCCCTGTGATGAAGCCCAAAAAAACTCAAATTAATCACAAATCACGTGGCTTGAGCAAATAAAACTCATGGGAGTTTGAGAAAACACAGCTTCAGAAGTTCAAGAAAAAGCATGGATCATAATTCCTGAAAAATGCTAGAGTCATATTTGCTAAAATCGTCTTAGAAAAGTCATGGGTTTCAAAAACCATGAAAAAAAACGCACAGAAATCCATCGTAAAACTCATTGCCGTGAAATAGAAACAAGCAAAGTGAAAGGAAAAAAACAAGGCAATTTTGGCACGAAAAAATCACGGCAAAGAGCTCTTTGATTGTTTGGAAAATGGCCACATGTTCTGCAAAAAAAACGGCAACCCAAACCCTAGTAGGAGCAAACACAAGCAGTGCACGGATTAGAAGTATTGCACTGTATTATAAACACAACCCTTCACTTCTACAGACGCAACTTCCAGAAATGAAAATGCCTAGAAAATTAATTTTCTTTTTGACACGTGATTTTTACATCATGAATTACAAAAAAAAAATCACCCAGAAAATTATGGCTCTGATACCATGAAACTCTAAAAAACTGATATAATTGTATTACCAATACATCGAATATATATAGTTTACAAAAGCTTTTAACAAAAAAGCAAAGTCGTTTAAATATAGATGATTAAAATAAAACTGAATAATAAAGCCTAAATGACTATTAATAAAAAGAATCTAAGTGCTAGCTAAAAATAGCAAAGGAACCTAAGGTAGTAAAAATATTCTAATAGGAGAGAGGGTTACACTTAGTTGAGTTTCAGATTATAGCATATCCCTCTTGCTTATCCATGAGACCTTTAAGAATTTGGTGTTGCATACTCTTAAGGAATATCAATGGTTTCTGGAATATTTGTGAAGTTAATTATCTCTTCAAGAGGAATTACATTTTCTCTACCATTGTTAACAATCTTTCTGATAAAGGCACACTTGTTAGCTGCTCCCAAACCTCTTGCATTTCATAAAATATCATTAGTAATTGTTTGCAATGACACCACTGCTTTATCCGATCTGAATTGTGTTTATGTAATTATTAGCAAGAGACTTTTCCTAGATTCTTATGCTCTAATAGAGATTTGCAAACTATCATCTTCTTCTAGAGGGGTGAAAAAGACATTCTTGTGGGCTTGCAGGATTATTGCCCATTTCTGCATTCCTCGTAATTCGTTGTTTAGAGTGGAGAAGCTTATGTTGTGGCATATTCATTCATTGAATGGAGCAGTGTGGGAATGGCCTTCTCCCTTGTAAAGAACATCCTCGTTAATACAGGAGATTGGTTTGGGAAAACATTCTACTGCACAATGTTTTGGGAGCTTAAGACCATCCAATAACTGAAAACAGTTGGAGGTTGATCCCTATGTATCCTTTTCTTTGATCACTTTTTACTTCTGTGAGTACACCTTAGCTGTTGATACAGAGCAGCATGAGAATGGCATTCTCTCTTGTAAAGAACATCCTTGTTAATACAGGAGACTGGTTTCGGAAAACATTCTACTGCACTATTTTTTGGGAGCTTAAGACCATCCAATAACTGAAAACAGTTGGAGGTTGATCCCTATGTATCCTTTTCTTTGGTCAATTTTTACTTCTGTGAGTACACCTTAGCTGTTGACCTCACAATTATAATTAGAAATCAATTTGACTCATTTTATCCCTCAGTTACCACCCAAGGTATCAACATGTTGTCAACGTTCCACATGGAACATCTTTTGTCAGAAACCCATTGGTTCTACCGTGGTTCTACTGTCTCTGATGGATATAGTTTTCGCAATTTTGAATTTTTTGTATTTTCAGACTTTATGCTTTTTATGGATTTTTGAAAACAAGAGAAATTACAATGCAAGAAACTCAAACTAATTTTCAAACTAAGCACAAAAATACTCTATTTGCAATTCAGGTATTACAATTTATTTACAACGATGATGCATTGAATATAACTTTATTTGCTATATATAAAAACCTGGAACTGATCGCAGCTAATGATTATTATCTCAGATTGGACACAGCTTGTCTGAGAATGCTATTTCTTGGAAGCCAAGGTTGGAATTGCAAATAAGAACAACCAAATTGTTCAAAGCGTGCCCCTTTAACCCTCAACGTCACCTTTCCTTGCCTAACGTGGCTTCAATTAAACCCTGGGGCTGCCTTTATGGATTCTAACGCAGGTCTTGAGAGGCTACAATTTATGTCTTAGCAGTCTCTTCACCCTCTGCAACAAACTGATTATGATTTCCTTCAATCAAACCCCAATTCCTTCACTTGAGAGTACAATCATGGCTTCTAGTATAAGCCATCACCATTGCACAATTTCACTAGATATCTCACCAGTTCAGAGTGCCAATAACTGGAGAAATTCAGAATTTCTCAAGCCAAATACTGCTGCTAACCCTTGCACCAACTCTCTTCACAAAACCAACAAAAGGCAATGTCATAGAATGGTTCGATTTCTACCTCATTGGCGTTTATATTTTTTAAGTAGAAATCGACCAAGAGTCTTCACCAATACACTTCACATGAATTACAAATTACTTAGCTTTTGTTACATTTGCTTTCGATGAATTTGAAATATAATATTTAATTATATTTCCCTCCATAACTTAGGTGCCAAAGTCAAACTTTATTAAATAAACATTTAATGCACTTGACCACTTTATAATAACTTATAAGCTTTAACTTAATTATTAAGAGTAAATTAGTAATTATTGATCAAATAATTAGCTTATTAATTCCTCCAAATGATCAACTCAAAATCCAAATGCCCACTACCTGAGCCAAACACCTAAGTGCCTTGCCAAAAATAGCAACTGGCCAAAATTGACTTACTATAAATAGTAAGTCTATGAATGAAAGCTCTATAGACTATACCACAACTCCACACTAGCACCAATCTGTTCAAGTGCCCCACTATAGATGGAAATCCTGACTTTCTTGAAATAGACACTTACTATTTATAGTAAATGTGCCAAACTAATCCAAACGAAGAGCAATCCTAAACATCCCTGGCCCTTGGAGTGGGAATTGGCCTTTGGTTCTACAAATGAGACCCTCTATCCCTCTGACTTAGCCTACGAGGGTTACTAATAGGCTAATCCTTAGTAGAACCCAAGATGAGCTAAAATGGGCACATTGCATCTTTCTAGGGATTTAATTGACCACAGATGGTTTCGGCCATAGAATTTTGTTGTTGCTTGAGTAAGCCTCCACAAGCAAAATGACCATGTTGATGTCATTGGAAATATTTAGAAGAGATGTTCCTCCCATGATCTACACGTCCTTCACATCCCAAGGTCAAGAAATATAATGTGGAAAAATTTTCCATATACATTAACACAGAATTTTTAATAATTGAGAACAAGGCAAAGATCAGTTCAAACACTACAATATGTTCCCATATGGAATTGCCAATTCTTCTTCTCAATGATGTCTCCTCACAAAACTCACACAGAAGTGATGGTAGACAGACCCACAAAGGAGATATGTTTGTAAGATCGTCAACAACTCTGAAGGCAAGAGTCCAAGGCACCCTGAACAACCCTGTCTCTTCTCTAGCGCTCGTAGATAATACCATCATGAGATTTCCTTTAGTGTAACGTCCCCAATATTTAAAGTGATGATTTATTAAATTAATTTTTATTAACTTGTCAAAAATATGTAAAATATTCAAATGACAACTTAAATTAATTAATTTAATAACAATACAATAATAAAATATTATTACGCTATTTTATTAATTATATTTCTCCAAGACTGCCTATCTTCTAGATACTACATGGAGATTTTTATAACTGGGTTGCCTGTTATTGATTGCTTATGCTTTTGGATTTTAAATAATGTTTTATGATTTCTGGAGACAAAAACCTTCAAAAGTTCTATAAAAGGGTTGGTGGATCTATAACAAAGTCTAAACATGTGCCAAATTTGTGAAGTCTTCATCGGAAGACAAATTTGTCGTAAATAAGATATTCTAGAACTGAGGTATTTTATATTGTGATTGTTTAGGAGGATAAAGATTATATTTCTCTGAGTATTATTGACATAATATTTGGCACGTTATGAGTAAATGATCGCAATACTTCAACAATAATATTTACCTGTTGCGGCATTAAGGATTGGGCAAACTAGTTTGTGGGGCTGAGTAATACTTCAATTTTCTAAAGCTTGTAATCGTCATGAGTTCTAATTCGGGCCAAATATATATGAAGATTGGCAAATTGATCCTATGTTGTGGTTTGATTAGCATTAGGGATAATTATTGAGTAGCATAGGGGATAATTATTGAGTAGTGGCTATTTGTTGTCAACGAATGAAAGGAGAATGTATTGATTGAAAATCCTCAAGGTTCATTGTTAACATAAACTTAGTTGTCATTGGTAAAGTCATTGGCAAACATCAATCCCACCAGAACACCGGTACATCACAACGGTACTCATAATTGTGGACTGGTCACGTTTATACTGGTCTAGGTTCTATCCAACTAGTCTTGTCAAACACACAAGGAACAGATGACTAACCGGATGCACGTTTTACACCGGTTAAGTGCATGATAATCCGAACTGGATTATGCGGAGCATTTTTCTGTTAAACTAAAGTTAGCTTTTTTAGCGGAACTGGAATTAGCTTTGTGTTTTCAGCGAGCGTTTCAAGGTAAACTAAGGATCAGTTTGCAAGCCTTTTTCGAGTTTTGCATGCGTGATTTATGGGAGAGTTTATAGCTTGGCGGAACTATGAGATGTATTTTTAATAAGATAATTTCTTATAAATACAAGTCAAAAGACATGAAAGATGGGTTGTTGAATATCAAGAGCGAGCAGAGCAGGAGAGCAAAGTCTTCTAAGAGGAAACACAGTCACAAGAGGTGAAAGGGAGAGAAAGATCCAACAGCGAAGCAGAGGAAAGGGTAAACAGGTATGATCTGATTCGATAGATAGTGTCATCATAAGATCATTGCTTTAGTTAAAAAGCATATTTAAATCCCTTAATCAGGGTGAACCCTTACAGGTTCGTTCTATAAATCCCTTTACCAGGTAACATCTTTATTGGTGTTTTAAGTCCTCTGACAAGGCAACTCCTAACAAGGTCAAGATCCTAACAGGTCTTCTATCAAATCCCTTAACCGGGTAGCACTCTTACCAATGCTTTGCAAGCCTTTAACAGGGCAATTTTATTACTGCAGTAGTGGAGTTTATGGGTTCTGTCCCACCGTGGTTTTTCCCTTCTAACAGAGGGTTTCCACGTATAAATGCTCTGTTGACCTGTGCATTTAATTTTTTTTATGATTCTTATAGTATTCTTTTAATTTTTGTATTAACAAGAATATCTATTTGCTTAAAGAGAGATAGAAATTGAATTTACTAATTCACCTCCCCTCTCAGTAACCAGTTAGGAATAACATTCATTTTAATATTTGTGTAAAAAGTAATGATTTGTCATGAAACTATGTAGAAGGCTAGTTTAATATGTGCCTTAAGGAGATAATTTAAGCGCTTGAAATTGAGGTTTTAGCCAACATTTGTGGACTCCACTGCCAAAGATGGGAATTATTGATGAGAATAAAACTTAAAGTCAAATTATAGGTGCAGCATTTGGGAGGAGTTGAGGATTGAATTCAATTTGCAATTCTTCTAAGTAGGTTATTCATCGCAAGTAACCATTACTATTCTATTATGTCATGAAAAGCTTCATGAGAATTTTGAAACCATTGGCACTCTTGCTCCTATTGTCGGGATTCATTTCTATTTGGCCTTGTAGAGGGTGTGGAACTTGCTTCAAGCACACAACAGCAATCATGAGCAAGAGTCTCCTACCAATCACTAAAGATTCAAAGATTTCCACTCACAGCTAGAGGAGTTTCGATTAGGCATGGAATACAAGATTGCTTTCTCTATAAAAATAACTATCTTCTGACAATTTGAGAATTCCTCTACTTGATCATCATGCGAGAAGAACCTACATCAAATGGAGAATAATTCCTTGGATTTGAATGATATTTAAGAATTGGAGACTTGGCAAAAGAGCCGGATGGACCAGCAACAACAACGGTCATGGTGGCCAAGGGCGGGAAATGCATTTCAGTTCCATAGAGAGGGTTTTGATGCAGGTTTTAGAAAGCAACAACGTTGGCCTTTCAATAGAAGGGGACAGTATTCTTATAGTAGTGTTATTCATGATAGAAAGAACTAGAACCAGTGGAATCATAGGCGTTCAAATGGGAATGGAAGGAAATGGGAGGATAGAAAAACCATGTGTAGAAGCTTTCAGGGATCCTTGCCGATTCATAAAGGTTTTACGTTCAAGAAGATGGAGAAGTTCTGGAGGAAAAAACCCGTGGGAGGTTTGGAAATGAATAAGAAGAAGAGTCAGACATAGGACTCTAATCCCACAAGGAGTGCTAATGTAACTGTGGCCACTTCCTATGCAACAGTGGTGCTCAATAACCCACAATGGATGGAGGAAAGAGCAATGTTGGAAGAAAAGGCTCTGGTTATGAATTGCTTGGACCATGGCCCTCTTACAACAAAATAAAAGGTTGGTGTGAGAAAAACTGGCAAGGCTCATTCATCTCTTTGAAAACGATGAATAATGGTTTTTACCTCATCCTGTGTACTTCAAAGGAGGATAGGGACTGGATGCTGGGGAATGGACCTTATTTCCTAGATGGTAAGGGATTATATATCAAGAAATGGACAATCAATTTTAATCCAGAGAAGGAAACTATAAAAGAGACACCGATCTGGTTTAAGATGGAGAATCTACCACAAGAATACAAAGGAGAGGAAACTTTGAAGATCTTGGGAGAATCTTTGGTAAAGTTTGTTAGAAGTGAGGAAGGGATTAACAGTGAAAACTATGCTATAACTCCGAGGGTCTTGGTGTGGAGGCAAACTTGTTATGAGCTCCCTTCCCATATCATTATTCACACTGATAAAGGAAAGTGGTGTCAACTGCTGGTAGCAGAAGAGGTCAAGAATGATGGGTTGTTTCTATCCTGGGAGACACAAGGCTGTTTGGAAAAAGGAAAACACACTGATGACACGAAAATGATCGAATGTCTGCTTCAGATGACAGAACAAGAATATAGGTTGGAATCTTCTTCCCCTTTTTGCCTCCACAGGTCAAAGGGTTATTACTTTTTAAATGTTTTTTTTATTTCATAACTGTAACTTATTGAAGATATCCTTGTGTATTTTCTTTGCAGAATCAAGGAATGGTTTCCATATACCTATTAAATGATCCAAGTTCTTCTTTGCTTCTTGCAGTGAGACAATTATATTTTCCATGTCTTCCATTGTTTTGTAATCAGGTTCCTCGATCAGTCTGTCTGCATCGGTTGTTGTTGTCTGCATTAGATCAAAAGTTAGGGCAAGGAACAACTGAAATCCAATAAGATCTTGAATTCTTTTTCTCTTTTCTTCGAATGCCTTCCTTAAGATGAGAGCAAGACTTGTCAACTCCCAGCCGTACTCAGTTGCAGAAGAGTTCTTCGAATCAAACTTGGATGACAAAACCTTATCTCTTCAGTAGTCTTGGTTGTTCTCTCAGTTATATCTTTAACAAAGTCTTCAGAGTTCAAAGTCCTTGTTATCAAGCTTCCTACACCCTGTATTTGTTGCAGTAGCTCCCCGGTGCTTATAGATACAGTGATTTTCAATTCTTCAACCTGTTTGTGAAGAATTTCTACTCGCTTTTTCTCATAGTGATCAATTGCAATTGTCTCCGGGTCGGTGACATCTTCCCCAATTGCTTGTGCAAGAATCTCCAATTGATCTATAACAGGTTCATCTTCATCTAAGTCTGTATCAAGTACAAAATTGTACAAGATATTTCTTACACTAGAGAGAACCATATCCTGTTTTCTCTTAGTGAGCTCCTTTAGCTGTCTTGTTAACATCTTGCTTATGTCAACCACTGTGTCACTAACTTTGCTTCTCTTTGCTTCAGTAACTGTTGCAAAGGTTAGTTTTCTCTTCAATGAAGATGTGCTCGGAACATCTATCGATTCCTCCTATCTACTCTCTTGTGCGGGTTGTTCTTCTTCAGGCTTCTCATGTTCTTCATTAATATGCAACTCCTGTTGTTGAGGAATTTCCTATTGTAGTGCTTCCTTCGGATGTACCTCCTCTTGAGAATGGACTTCAAGATGGACTTCCTCTTCCGGATGGATTTTCTCTTCCGAATAGACTTCTTCCGGTGGTTGCTCAATTTGTTGCTCTTTAGCAACCTGTTGATCATTCAAAGCAATTTCTTCTTTATCTATACCTTTTTCAGTAGTCATATTTGTTGATGACTCGCCTTGTGCTTTCTCTTATGGTTGAACTTGTTTGCCTAGATTTACTTGTTCACTGGATGTGAACGGGTCAAGAGTAACCTCTTTCTCACCGGTTGATGTTTGTTCACTAGCTGTGAACTGTACCAGTGGTACCAATACTTTTTCAGGTTCATTTTGAGAAATGTCCTGCGGCCCTGTTGTCTTAAGAGTATTGAAGTCATATTTCTGCCAAAATTCTAATGTATCTTCATATACATCTTTTTCCTGTCCATTAATGATCTTTGCAACCCTATACTTTGTGTCCAAATTGAGTGACACTGCCTCCATCAAAATTTTTACTGTCACTTCATTGAGACCTGGTCTTACTTGTGTCAATGTTTCCCTTATGATCTTATTGTTTGTTGCTAGACCGGTTCTCCATTTGACCATACGTCTTTGATTCAATTCTGGAGGAAATTAAGGTCTATAATCCCTAGGACTTCTATTAAAATCTAAAAATGTTTCTAATAGAGCAATTTCAATTTTCTGCTTATCCTCTTCTACCAGAACACTGAACCATTTAGCAGCATTTGACACTTCACCAAAATCCATTATTTCATCTACTATATTGTCTACAGTTAAAGTTCGAGCTTTACCTTTAACTGGGGAAGCAAGTAGAGTTGGTGGAGTTAGATCACCAGCTTTGTCTTCAGTGATATCAACAATGACCGGTTCAGTTGAAATCTTTGCCTTGACCGGAGTCTCAACTCCCAGTATGCCTTTTCCCTTTCCAATGTCAATCACTGGTGGCTTTGCGGTCTTCTGGCATTCTGCTTCTACTTGATGTTGTTGCTTCAGAACATTTGTCCATGTTGCAACTCCTTCATTATGCACTGTATCCATTTCCCCAATCAACACCTGACTGATTCTTCTTCTAATCTTGAAACTCTGTTTGTGCAGGTCAGCTTGATTGGTCGCCTCTTCCAGAGTAAGATGATTTTGAACTTCAAGTAGAGCTCTTATCCTCAGCTCTCTTTCTTTATCTATCGAAGACTTCCATCTTCCCTCAATTATTTCCTGTAGATCATCAGGGATTACTTTGTGGGAGTAAGGTTGAACTTGTACATACAGAAAATTAAAGCTTCTAATTTTCTCTTATCTTCTTCGTTACTAACTTCATATCTCCTTCCAACTGCTCCCAATCTACCTATCTCCTTTATTCCTTCAACCACTTCATCAACGGTTTGTTTCCTTTCTCTAGGAGCACTTTCTTTTACCAGTTTCCCGATCTTCTTCTGTCTTGGAAGAGTAGAGGTTCCTTCAGTTTCAATTTCTTCTGGTTCCTCACCTTGTGCATTGGACGCCTGCTGAGTCCTTTTTCTTTGTGCCTTGAGTTCTTTCGCCACTAGTTTCTTCTTCTGAGGTGTGGGAGTTCTCTTTACATACACCTTCTTTGGTTCCTTTGCAAAAATCTTTTTCTTCAGATTTGCATGTATCTCTTCATAGGTGCCAAACCCATATGCAGAGAGATCTAGGTCGCTTTCCTATAGTGCATCAGCATATGCCTTTATAGTCTAGGAGGAAATCTCATAACCAAGCTCCGGTGCGTATTCAGTCCTTAGTTCCACAACCTGGATCATGCAATGATCAGTGCTTACCAAAAAGCATATTTCTTCCTTGTATTGTTCAACAATGGCCGAAGGAATTCTTCCCTTGTTATCCATTCTTAGCTGAAATGCTTCAAAATAATTTGTCATAACCTTATTGAATTGGTTACCCAAGTTATTTACTAACTCGCCTGTCTGAATCATCACTGGTTTGTCTTTATGCCATGCTAGCTTGTCTACGCCAGGAAACAAATTCTGATAATAGAAAAACAAACATACCAGCAACGTTCCATATTTTAGAAATTTCTTCTTCACCAGACCGAACTTCTCCAAGTTTTACAAGATTTGCCCTCTCAACATAGCGCATATATCGTATTGTGCATTACCATGCATGATCCTATGCACGGCATGTATGGCTCCTCCTGGTACACTGTTTAGGTTGCTTGACTAATAGATTTTGTAGCCGATAACTGCTGATGCAAACCGAACGCCCTCGTCTTCGATGTCGTTTACAGTCATCAACCAATTGTCAGACCTTGATTTTGTCAACCGTGTGACTTCTGCATTGGCTATCGTTCTTAGGGTAAGAGCTTCCCCTTTGTCATTATACCCAGCCACCCTTCACAAATCTTCTTTGGTTATCGGTGTGACTGCGCCTTTCACAAGCCACATTCCTGGTTCGTGAACTCTGCTTAGAACCACTATGATCCAATCCGGTCGAAAAACGGTTGGATATTTCACTCCATTAATCAATCCTGATAACTCAAGCTTCGCGTATTTGGATTGAAGCTTTCCATCTTCACAGAGTGACAGGTATTCACTCTGGATGAACGTTTCACCCAGTTCTTCCTACTTGGAATGGATGAACATCATTATGTCTTCAGTCATCAAAACTCCTTCAGGCACCGACGATAGAGCTCTCGCCATATCGTTCTCTTGGTTTTGTATAGTCATTATATCGTAAACTAGTCTATCAAGTTGGTTAGCTCCGATTAGGTTAACCATAGAAGATGAAGATGCCATCATATCCGACCAGTTTCCATAAAAAGTTCTTGATAGGATTTACAGAATTCGCTTAGCAAAGAACGTAAATCAAAGACAAGATTACTCAAGCTTAAAAAATCAAAAATCACAGTTCGCAATGTAAAGTGAAATGAGTAATCATCCTTCCCTTAAATAGACTTAGGTTGTAATGGTAATTAACAAACGGAAACAATTGTTAACGGCTATAGCATTTAATTGCCCTTACCTAATCTTTCTTACGACAACCGATTCTTATACATTTACTTGTTGATCCATCCTCGGTTGCAATGTCAGCACTTACCTATCCAGTCTACCTGATAGACCGGTGACTTCTTCCCGATTGCACTTCTTGACTGTGTGAGATCACAACTCACCAATTCCTCCGGGAATAGTAGGCAGGCTACCTGTTCCCTTCAGCCATTCGGCTTAATTTGCTGAAGAGATATCACCATCAACAGATGATGACCTTACCTCAGTTTTCTCCTTAGCGGAGCTCTTTGTCTCTTTACCCTTGTTACCCTTTTGGTTGGGAGACAAGTTCCTCTTCACCAGTTTGGCCGGTCCTTTTCTTTTGTTCATCGGCCGGTTCATGCATTCCTTGGCCAGATGCCCAATCTTGTTACAATTGTAACAAGCCATTCCGGTGCCTCTCCATGGATTGACCCTCCTTTCCCTATTCATGGGTGAGTGACATCCAGAGTTACTATGGCCTGATGGCCCACAGATAGTACAGTTGGTTGTATTCCAGTTTATATTCTTATTATGGAATATTGGTCTTGGTGGGGATTTGAATGCCATGGTTTTGGACCTGCATTCATCCGCTTTGTGTCCTAACTTGTTGCATGCATAACAGTAACCCTTGAAACTTCCCCTACTTCCATTGGACACACTATTGGGGCGAGACCTACATTCAAAGGTCATGTGGCCATTCTTGTAACAGTTGTTGCAGTAACTGTTAGAAGTATATGGTTTTACCGGTGCGTTTCTGCGGTCATTTGTTTTATGACCCGGTTTACCACAATGTTTGCAAGAGGTTTTGAAGGTCTTTTTACCTTTGTCTTCTATCGGTTTCTTCTTTTCCTTCTTCCCTTGCTTGTCTCCAGAGGACTCACCGGTTTCATCGTTGCTTTGACCGGTGTACCCAAGTCCTGTGGGATCCTTATGCTTTCTTTGAGCCCTCAATTGCTCATCAAGCTTCTCAGAGCTTTCATTGTATCTTCTGCGTTTCTGCGGTCATTTGTTTTATGACCCGGTTTACCACAATGTTTGCAAGAGGTTTTGAAGGTCTTTTTACCTTTGTCTTCTATCAGTTTCTTCTTTTCCTTCTTCCCTTGCTTGTCTCCAGAGGACTCACCGGTTTCATCGTTGCTTTGACCGGTGTACCCAAGTCCTGTGGGATCCTTATGCTTTCTTTGAGCCCTCAATTGCTCATCAAGCTTCTCAGAGCTTTCATTGTATCTTCTGAGTTTCTCATTCCTCTCTTCAAGAGTTTTCATCTTTTCTTTTAGTTGATATAATTCGATGGCCAACCTTTTGCATGCATCATTTTTGTCATGCAAGTGCTCATGCATAATTGCATTCTCTTGAGTTATGCTCTCCATGTCTGCTTGAAGTTGTAATACAGAAGCATCACTTTCTCTTACCGCATCTTCTGCCAGGTTTCTTGCTCTTTCAGCAGTTAATAGTGCTTCTAAGGCACTGTTCTTTTCATCTTCAACTTTCCTTTTATCTTTGATGATTTCAGTTATTTTCTAGGCATTACTTTCCTACTCCCTTTTCAGATTGGAGATTTGATCGGTTAGATTCTGATTTTTCTCCATGAGATCAGAGACTGCCTCTTCTACTTCATCAAATCCACTTTGCTCAGAGAGTTCCTCAATGGTTTCGTTGCTTTCACTCAGTTGCAAAGCCAGCTCTTTCCTCTTTGCAAGAGACCTCAGTCTATTCTCAAGAGAGGCAATCATGTCATTGGCTTCCTCAAGCTGCTTTTGATACCTATAACCCTCCATGGTCTTTACTCAAGCGGTTAAGTTTTTTGTCTTTGATAACCTGAGCTTTGATACCAATTGTTAATCCTAACCGGTTATTGAGAGGGGGAGGGTGAATCAGTAAATACAATTTCTACTTCAATTTATCCTTCTATATATATTCTTGCAAATTCAAAAGAATATAACAGCACTCATAAACAGAAATTGAAATACACAAGTTAACACAGCATATATACGTGGAAACCCTCGGTTAGAAGGAGAAAACCACGGTAGGACAGAACCCACAACTTCACTACTGCAATATGCCCTGTTAGAGGCTTACAAAGCAGTGGTAAGAGTGCTACCCGGTTAAGGGATTTGGTAGAAGATCTGTTAAAATCTTGACTGTGTTAGGAGTCACCTTGTAAGAGGACTTTCAACACCAATAAAGATGTTACTCGGTAAAGGGATTTATACAAAGAACCTGTTAGGGTTCACCCTGATAAAGGGATTTGAAAATGCTTCACAATCTAAAGCAATGATCTTATGACACTTTATGTCTAATCAAATCATATATGTTACCCTTTGCTCTGCTTGGCTATTGAATCTTTCTCTGCCTTTCACCTCATGTGACTGTGATTCCTCTCAGAAAATTCTGCTCTCCTACTCTCCTTCACTCTATTTTCTTGATATTCAACAACTCTTTTGTGTCTTATGACCTATATTTATAAGAGATTAATCTTATTAAAAATGCATCTCATAGATCTGCCAAGCTTTAAACTCACCCATACATCATGCATGCAAAAAAGATTGCAAACTGATTCTGAGTTTACCTCGAAACGTTTGCTAAAAAAACAAATCTAACTCCAGTTCCACTGAAAAAGATTACTCCAATTTAACTACAAACGCTCCACATAATCCGGTTCAGATTATCATGCATTTAACCAGTGAAGAACTTGTTCCCGATGTCATTTGTTCTCTATGTGTTTCCCATGACCGGTTGCAAAAACCTAGACCGGTATAAGCGTGACCGGTTAAAGTACACCGCTTTTTTGTTTAGTCTACCGGTTCACACTTATGAGTACCAGTGTGATGTACCAGTGTTCCGGTGGAATTGATGTTTGCCTATGACTTCACCAATGACAACTAAGTTATGTCAACAACCACTACACTATTTGTTGCAACATCCAAGAGGACCTTACCCCGGAGCGTTCTCCCTTCAAATTTGAAGCCATGTGGTTTAGGGATGAGGATTTAGTTTCTAAAATTGCATGCTGGTGGAGACAAGCCCCGAAGCTGGAAGGTAATTTATCTTTCATTTTTTTCAAACGTCTACAATTTGTAAAGGATCAACTAAAGATTGTGGCCTTAGCATTCTCAGTATCTTGCTTACCACATCCTCCTCACTCAATGTTCCTACAACGCTTTTGATGGAGTTCATCACTTCTTTGATTTTGTTGTTGTATTTCTCAATATCTTCTCCTTAATTCATCCTCATGTCATCATATTTCCCTCTGAGGCTTTCTACCTTTGCTCTTTGAACATGTGGGTCACCGCCATATACTGTTTGTAGCTTGGCCCACATCTTGTAGGCAGTTGTCAGATTTTCAATCTCTATATAGACATAATCAGGTAGCGTGCTTGCTATCATATCCATTGCAGTTGTATGCTCTATGCTGATCTTTTGTTCATCAGGTGTCAAGGTACCGGTGGGTTCAATGTAATCATGAATTACATGAGTCCAGTATTGATCTTCAGTGGTTTTCATGTACAGCTTCATTCTGCTACACCATAGAGTGAAGTTTTCCTTAGAAAACTTTGGTCCTTCCTTCTTCATCATTTGATCTTTTTCCTGTTGCGGTTAAGCAACTTAGAAAAGGAAAGTGGCTCTGATACCAATTGATGGTCCCAACCGGTGCTGAGAGGGGAGGGTGAATCAACACCCACTAAAACTTCAAAAACAAATCTGATATAATGTAACTAAAACTTTGAGCAGAACAGTTTCTATCACAGAAATAGCTATCATACAATCAAGCAATAATCAACACCAAATTTATCACGTGGAAACCCATATCGAAAGAAAACCACAGTGTGAGGAACCCTCACAACTTTTGCACTCTTCTAAAGTGCGCCCTGTAAGGAGTCTTCCTTGTTAAAGGATTACAAACGCACTGTTAAATGCTACCCGATTTAGGGATTTAGAAAATAAGGCCTGTTAGAACCTGTCTGGTTAGAGGACTTAGAACACCTAAACAGATGTCACCCGGTTAAGGGATTTAATACAAGGGACCTGTTAATGTCCACCCAAAATACTGGGATTTTGCTATTGCAATTGTTAGAGAGCAATAGAGGGTTTGATCTTTTAATAGTGGCTTTGTTGAGCCTGATAAGATCAATGTTCTTCTCAACTGAGAATCGTCACCAGTCACTGCAGGTATGTTCTCCTTGGCTGTTCTGCTTCCTTGCACACTCTTTTTTTCTTCTCCTCTTCACCTTTGTAGCTTCTTCAAGGTACAAGTTCACTCTTTTTCTTTGGCCAAATAAAGGCAAACAATATTTTCCACAAGCAGAGGAATATATAGACTTCTTGCCCTTTCTTCTTTTTACATGCACGACCACATTCGGATCCATCACCTAGTGGAGTCTCAATTCACTGAGGAAACATCCAATGCATGCCATGTGCTTTTTCTGCTTTATGAAGGAAGAGACAAATGCGTGTCACAAGCTTTCCTTCACTAGAGTTTTCAACATGTTTTAATGCCACAAACTCCGACAATAAACCCCTCAATTGCGCCTTGCACCGATCGTCTTGATAACACAAAGTCATCCGGATTTTGTGCATTAAATCCCAGTCAAAGAGTCAAACAACTATCTGTGGACTGTGACTTTCCCGGGTTCATCAGTCGTGATGAATCTTCACTGATCGGTTGGTGTAAAACCTTAGGTTGTGCATAGGTAAGAATCTTAACCTGTCACCATCCCTTCCACTAGTTGTACCGGTTGCACCCTTTCCTTGGTTCCTGTTACCGGTTGCATCTTCCTTGGTAACCAGTTGCTCTGATGATCAGTTAGAGCTTTATTACTATGTGTCACCAGTCTTCCTGCGCTTATTAATGTCAACAGTACCTGACCTATCCTTGGTTCCTTACTGAACAACATTGTGGACCTTCCTCGTCATAACTGACAACACTTCTTTGCCAATCAATGACAAAACCAATTTGCCATGTATCGGTTACATTCCTTACCGGTTAATCTCCCAATGCCAACAACATTGTGGGTAATGACATGTGGGAAGTTGTGGAGAAGTCGAGGCGTGGTGGGTTTATCTTGAAAGATTTCAACAACACTTTTATTTCCTTAATTCCAAAAAAAGGTGTTTGTCACCCCTTTGAGGATTTTAGTCCTATTGCCTTATGCAACACCATTTATAAGGTAATAACCAAAATGATTGCGAATAGACTCAAACCATTGTTGAATTGCCTTATATCCCCTGAACAAAGTGGTTTTGCTCCTAATAGATCTATTTTTGTAAGGCATTATTGTAGCACATGAAGCAATCCATACAGTTAGAAAGGCTAAAGTAGCTAAAATGATGATTAAGCTTGATATTAAGAAAGCTTATGATCATGTTAATAGAACTTTTCTAATTGAGGTTCTTAGAAAATTTGGCTTTTGTGAAGATTGGTTAAAATGGATTGAGAGTTGTATAAATACTCCTAGGATCTCAGTTCTTGTAAATGGAAGCCCTCAAGGTTTTTTTGAGACTCTAAGGGACTGAGGCAAGGGGATCCAATTTCTCCCTTTCTTTTTATCATAATGGCGGAAGCCTTAGGAAGATTGATCACTTGGAAAAGGTAAACAGGGGTGTGGAAAGGAATTACTATTGAGAAAGGGATGGATCCTACTACCCACTTGCAATTTGTGGATGATAACTTCCTTATGGATGATGCCACAGTTCGGGAGGCGAGGGTTATTAAAGTCACTATGGATTCCTTCTCTAAAGCTACAGGGCAGTGTGTAAATTGGAGGAAATCAAAAACTTTATTCTTTAGTACTTGTGCTACAATGTAAAGGCAACTCTGTACCATTTTGGAAATGAGACATGGCTCTCTTCCGGGCAGATATCTCGGTTTCCCATTATTTGAAGGTGTTTGCAAGTCAAATCTTTGGAAGGACCTCACTAATAATTGTTTTAAAAGGATGGAAAGCTGGAAGGGAAGGTGGTTGTCTTCTGGAAGCAGAATTTTACTCCTTCAAACACTAATTTTTGCCATTCCCATTTTTTCCATGAGTTGTTTAAAGATCCCATACAAAGTTATAGATAATATTGAAAAGAGAATGAGAAAATTCTTTTGGTGTGGGAGTAATGAAGAAAATAAATGGCCTCTTGTCTTTTGGGACAAAATTTGCAACACTAAAATGAAAGGAGGTGCAGGGATCAGAAATTGGAAACGGATGAATCAAGCTCTTGGAGCTAAGCTTGTTTGGAACATTTATAATGACCCCTCCAAACTTTGGGTTAAAATTGTTAAGGCTAAATATCTGGATATAAATGAAAATGAGTGTATTTTGAAGATTAGGAATCCTCCAAAAGGATCTGCGGTATGGAATTTCATTTTAGAATGTAGAGATGTGATCGAAAATCATATCACATGGCTTATTGGAGATGGGAGGAAGGCTCTGTTTTGGTGGGATTCTTGGAATGGCTATGTGGTGCAGCGGCACCTAGAGAACACAAAGAACTCCAAATACCTATGAAGGCACACTTGGAGTACACCAAGACATCAGAGCACATAAAGACATCCAAAGACATCAATTATAGTATATTGGCACCTATCATGCCTCTCATTTAATATAATGCTTTCATGTTTGTAATGTCCTCAAAGGACTAAAAGCTTGTTTGTAATGGACTAATGTTGTGCAAGTTTCAATTATGTTTCTAGAAGTCCAGGATGGGCATGGGATAGGTCTAAGGCATTAGGAAACAATAAAGAAAGGGATTTAACGTTCAATAAAGCCATTTTATGGTTTTATAATTCAAATATTTAAAAACTAACGGCTATTTAGGAGTTTAGAGGGAAATGTTAGTTTATTGGTTTTAAGCCTTAACCAATCAACCCAACGTCCAAAGTTGGTTGATATGGTTATAAGGAGTTTTATATTAAGAGGAATTCTGGGAATGTCCGGGGAGAGACCTGGTATGTGTACGGTGGAACAATGAATAAACAAAGAAGTTTCCTTTATCTGCAATTTTGGCTTGAGTTTTACATTTCTTTGTTGTGTGATCTTTGTGTAAGGCTAAGGAATGCAATAGAGTTTGTTAGTATTCATTTTCAACCTCTATTGCAAGGAATCCATCCTGATTTGAAAGTCTACACGCCTGGTAGCAGTTCACTGTCTGGATTTTAGAGAGATTTTTAGTAACAGTCTTGATTTTTTATTGATACATGGCCATCCCATGAATTCTAAGGGCCCAGACTTCATGGGATGTGTAATTCTAACATGTAAACTAGTCTACTAACTTATGAGATGCAGGAACAGTGCAGGTATTGGAGGACTGTCATGAAACAGTGAAGTTTTCTTATCGAAAATAGAGGGTACAGTATAGCAGTGAGCTTTTGGCTCGAATAAGGGGCATGCCTGAGAGTTTGAAACATCTTATAATGATCAATTAATGGTGAAACAACTATTTGTTGGACCTAGAACTGATCAGATACAGTGGATTGAGAAACCCTTGGTTTGAGGGTTTGGGAAGTGATAAATTGGGGTTTTGGGGGTTCCCAGTGGATTGAGTCTTATTCCTTTAGGATTTGTCCATTTTTAGTCATTATATGACTCTGCTGAGAGTTTGGAGTGATAAGGATAAAAGGAGAGTGATGATGCTTTGTTAATTGGTGGTTTTTTGTGCTATTTAAGGGTCACTGTGTGGTAACAGTCACAACTGGTCCAAAGAAGTCCATAGCAGGCTTTTGATATGTTATAGTACATGGAAAAGGGTGTCTGTAATGATTTTATCTTGTCAAGTGTTTTGGGAAAAAGAAAAGTTATTTCATTTTTAAACCTGCTGCAGGGCTACCAAACTGGCTATTAGGCCTCTAGGACAGTTTGAAGAAGTTTGAAGGTCTAGGAGTGTTGGGTCATACTTGGAACCACAAAACCTCTTGAATACACCTTAATACAATCCAAAGATACCATTCCCATCATCATTTTCCATTTGGGTTAGTCTTGGTGTGATTGAGATCATTTGGAGGACTTGAGGGCTTGGGGATAGTGCCTAAACCTTTGAAATTTCTAAACTCTTCTTGTGTAACTAATACCACCACCCTATGCACCTTTGAAAAATGAGGATATGTATAGAGACATCAGTAGAATTATGGCAATGCAGTGGGGGGATAAGGTTGCTGATTATCTTGCTCTTGAGGAGTCTTCTATTGGTCCCTTATGGACTTGGAAAAATTTAGATAACTTGGGTTTGAATAAGCATCAAAAAAGTTTAATGTTGAACCTATTTCAGTCAAGAAAAGTTTTTAAAACCTCTGTAGAGGACAAAATCATTTGGTGTGCAGCATCCTTTGGTTCTTACTCGGTCAACAAGTTATAAGGCTTTGGATAACTATGAGGATTTTGATGGATGGCCAGTGAACTTATGTTGGAACAGATTTTGTCTTCCTAAGGCAGGTTCATTTGCATGGTTAGCTGTGCATGGAAGGATTTTAACTGGTGAACGGAGAAAGAGGTTTGGTCTTCAAGGGCCTACAAAGTGTGTTCTAAGCAATTCAGCTACTAAAGATGTAGATCACTTACTACTTCACTGCCCTTATGCTTATGAGTGTTGGAATTATATTAGATCAAAACTTAAATGGATAAGCTCTTTTCCTAATAATATTAGAAAAACCTTTGAGTGTTGGCCTATCCCTAAGCTCAAATCTGTGATGGCCCCTTTATGGATTTTTTGTCCTTCTATTATAATTTGGGAGGTGTGGAAGGAATGGAATAGAAGGATTGTTCAAGATAAAATTGAATCTGTGGATAGACTGAAATCAAGAATTTTTGTCTCAATTGAAGAAGTGATGAAGGCAGCAATTCTTAATCAACAAGGATCTTTGGAATATACAACAGATGACAAAAGGCTGCATGTTGAATGGCCTTGTTTGAAGTTAAATAGAGGGGACCTTCTTGGGCATCATTTTTCTTCTAAAGAAGACAAGATAGTGGAGTGGACTAAACCGGAGGAAGGCTGGTTGAAGATTAATTTTGATGGGGCTTCAAAGGGCAACCCTGGCCCTTCAGGTGCAGGTGTGATTGCTAAAGATTGGAGGGGTAATATTGTGGCCTTTACGGCTCAGAAATTGAATAAAGGGACAAATAATGAAGCTGAAGTGCGGGCTGCGCTTCTAGCTGTGCATTTGGGGAGCAAATTGAAAGTTAGAAAACTCCATATGGAAGGTGACTCTCATGTGATAATTAATGCTATAAGCAACCAGGAGGTGAAGGCTTGGCATTCAAAAAACATTGTTATGGACATCAATGCTAAGCTCCTTTCTTTTGAAGATTTTAAATTAAGTCACATAAGAAGAGAAAGAAATCAAGAGGCAGATGTGTTGTCTGAATGGGCAATTGGACTAGAAAAAACTAATGATATCTATCTTGAGGATTTTGCAGACTGGGGAAATGGTTATTAGTGTTATATTTATTAATGATTTATTCTTCAAATTGGCGGATGGTGAAGATTGGCTTGCATCAATTTAAATTGAGTTCCTTTTGATGATGTCAGCTCGGGCCCGTGTTTTTATATGCTTTTTTATTATTAAATTTGGAGCGGCCTTGTTCTTTAATTATTTGAACCTCTTGACATAATCTGAGGTTGGTGGCGCCCTTACATATGAAATGAAAGGTGGCACGCGCAAAGGGGAAGGCGTTTGGTGGATGGAATGTTAGCCTTAAATAAGTTACATCCTCGAGGTTGTTTTTTGCTTTGAAATTAGGTTTTTCTCTGGGTGTTTTTTGTGCAAGATTTTTCTTCGGCTTCTTTACAAATCTACTGGTGCAATGGAAGCTACTTTCTCGGTGGACACCAAGAAACAACAGAAAGCCTTCAAGGGCCCAGTCAGTAAAGAAAAAATGTTAGGTCTGCTAAATTTCAAAGATGGTTTGGTTGCTTTGGCTGCTATAGATGTTTTGGGTGCCCAATTTCAGGAACGTAAACAAAAATGGAGGGCCAATGTGGACGTGGTTTCAATGGTGATTGCTTGGGCCTTGCACCTAGGGGAGCCAGAACGTGTGGTTAAAAGGGAGATGGAAGATCTTTTTGATAAAGAACTGCTAGGAGGGCTTGAGTCTATTTTAGAGTGGGCTTATCCGGGAATAGGATTCAACTATGATGAGTGTTTTGAAGATGAAAATGAGGGACGACTCTACGGTCGGGTTCCTTTTCTGCGATGGTGGGGGAAAGTAGATAAAGCGGCCTACAGTGCCGACATTGGGAGAAAATGGAGGCATTTGAAGATAGAATTGGATAGAGCAAAGGAGCTGGCTCAAGGCAATGTGCGAGCGATTTATGATAACGTGCCACGGCGGAAACGGGGGCAGAGGCAAAGGAAAGATCCTTCTGGTGAATAAGAAGTTCCAAAATGACATGCAAAGTTGCAATTTTTGGTGTGTTCTTTTTGAATGTTGATGTGAGGTTATGGATAAGAAGGAATCAGAAACAATGAAGGTGAATTGTTGGCACTTACAGGCTGGTTAGGTCTATATGCTGAAAGTCGGGGAGACACCGAGTCGATCGCCAACCCCCTGGACGTGCTTCGAGCAGCCGTGAGTTATAAATTAGCTGTTAGGAGCACCAATTTTTGGTTATGAAGCAATTATGTAACAGAGTCACTTGATGGTCTGTGTTTATTATGGAATTTCTAGAAGGTCGGTTTTATGTGCAATAGGTTTATGTAAAATCGTGGACATATTATAATGTTTGTAGAAGAGACTTTTAAAGTCTGAACTTGATGTAATCTCTTTATTATTAATATTAATATAATTATCCTGTTATAGATCAAAAAAAACTATCTTCTAACCAAATTGTTGTATATCACCTGTTGGAAAATGAATTCATTTCATGATTGGTGATAACTAAGTTCAAATATTGTTATTATTCTGATTTAGGTGTCATATTGTTCCTAAACTTACAAATTTCTGGTAGAAAACAATAAGAGGCATTACATCTAGACATCTTCACAATATCCATATACCTAACTCATTTCAATTAATCAAATTATCCAAGACCTTAATGATATTGCTCCTAGGTGCACCTATAAAATCATGTAAGATATTTTTCCATTCAGATACCATAAACAATTAGCTATTTTCTTTATAAGTTGATAAATAGTGAGGCATCCATGGTACTCAAAACTTTAACCATTTAACAAAGTTCTTCAAACCTTTTTTTCTATTAAAGATCATTCAAACACAATACAAAATAGAGTAGCACTAGTTTCAACCGTAGTTACAGGACTCTGCGAGTCTCAAGCCGAGTCAGGCTTGCAAGGTTTTTTTGGCATCTACAAGATGACTCGGCCAAGTCCTAGCGAGTCCTTCTAGGACTCACAAAGTCCACAAACTCTGTTGACTTGGTGAGTCCTATCAACAAGACTCTGTCGTGGCCAGCTAACGCAAAATAGGAAAAACTAACAAATTTTAATTGTTTTTTTATTTTTCTGCATTTTATAATTGTTTGTGTTGAAGTTTATTTTAGTATTTTCGTATCTAATAGGAAAACAGATAATTTAGACCTATTTTCAGAATTTTGGATTTCATGAGGACTTGTTTTAGCATTCTTATAATAGGGTTTTTTTTCTTGCATTTTGATGTTGTCTACTGTGTTTTGGTTGGGACTTTCTTGAGAATTGTTTACATTTTGTTGAATTATGATCCTACAGTTTCTATGAATGATGAGCTATGTAACGTTGTTAAGTCTATGGGAGTGTAGCATTTGCTTTTGTTTCCTCTCATAAAAAAGGGTTTAATTATAGCTCTATCCAAAAAAGAGATCTTACATTTTTTATGTTTTTACATTGCATGCCATTAGTTGTTGTTATTTGTATTTTAGAAAAAATAATTTTGGTCCATTCCACCAATGAAAAAGTCTAAGAATTGGTGGAATGGACATAGGAGGAATGCTTTTAATGTTTTTGGTGTTTACAGGAGCAGGGATGAAGGTTAGATGTTAATTTCCTAATGCCCTAGGCTGGAAACCACTTGTTTTTTGGTGTGAAAATATAGCCAAGAATAGGGTTTTGATTAGAATCCATTGGAAAAGTGTGGGAGTTGGTTTGGGAAGTGTAGGCAGACCATATAAGATATGTTTTAGGTGGTGATGTGAGAATTTGAGGCCTAGGAAATAGAGAACCAATAAACCTCTAATGGAGCAAGCCTAATTAGGCCTACTCCTGGCATAGCAATAGAAATTTGACCATTAGATTACAAAACAACCTCACCTACAAATTGGGTATATTATTAAGTGCCATAAAGAGTATCCATGACTGTATTTTCAATTTGGATAACAAGTCTACCCTGAAGGTTATGTGGGAAGAACATTGTTTGTTGTCCTACTAGGGGAATTGGTAATTTGTGAGAGAAACCCATGAAGTTAGCACTCCAAAGTTGCAAAGTTGCTCTACATCAGAAATGTTGGCATCTGTGATTACATTTGTCCATGTTGTCCAACCAAGAAGACCATCCATTCATATAAACTCTTCTCCTTGTTGCATGTGGTCCAAATATGGATGCATGGAAACCTATGCTACACAAAGCGTTGAAGCTTGGACATGAGGTTCCCTTCCTCTCTGATCTTTAAGTTCTCGTATGAAGTTATGCAGTAAAACTTCAAATGGCGTCCTCTCAGCACTCTGTCTAGCCCAAGTAAAGCCATGGGAGATTTCCCATGTGAACACCCATATTGTACCATCTTGGAGGAGTCTGTCAAATTTCTTCCTAGAAAGCCTCGGCACCATACTTACCTTCGAGTCAGTAGCATAATATATGAGTCTCCTTAGAGACCCCGTAAGTGCTCTGCTCCTACCATCAAACACATTGTCATTTCTATATTTCCACATAATCCATAACACTTCATTAGATAAAATAGACCAAAATAAATTGCAATCTTTCATGACCCTATGGATAGAGCCAAAAATAATATCATAAGTACTAAAGAATCCACCTGAAAAAACCAAAAGACACCCAAACCTCTCTTGCAAAGAGACAATCAAAGATGATATGATTAATAGACTCGGGCATCCTGTACGAAGAGCAGATATTAGGCTCTCTATTAGGCTTCAAGATATGCAGTCTATGAAGGAAGAAATGCTAGAAAAAAAACTTTTTCATTGGTTCTACAAGTCTACCCCAAAGAGTCACACAAGCATTTTTCCAAGAGGAAGCATCAAGGTTCAAGTTCCAGCACTTATTAAAATGGGGCACTATGTCATCATTGTCAGCAAGGCATTTATATATAGTTTTGGCTTTAGCGGAGTGCAGAATAAAACCATCAGTCCACTTGAATTGCAAGAAAAAGTAAGAAAGACAATCAACCTGCCTAGCAAGAGAAAGAGCTAAACAAACTTCTCTAAGGATTGTATAAGTTCTCCGCTGAGTTGGAGGAATATCAAATTTGAAACATAGATTCTGCCAAGATAACAGCTAGCTATCCTTCAAAATATCATAAAATCTCGTATTGCCCTTAGAGGCCCATATCTTGGCAGAGCATCCATGGATCTGTGCCAAGGGTTTGTCCTTGTGCTTGAGGTTCCACCAGACAAACCTTTCCCCATATAAATATACTCATCACTCATAATACTATTGTTATTGATTAGGTGTTTTACAATGTCCCAAGCTTTTCAAATAGACTTAAACACTTCAGACCCGGCTGGCTTAACACAAAAATTCCCTAAAACCAGATCACTTAGTGGTAGTTTTTTTCAATTAGGGGCATTCCTTGGCACAAATCTGGAAATGTTGTGCTTGATCAATATTTTCCAAGCTTCATCTGCAGTAAGGGATTTGAAAATCCATTTTGCTGCAAGAGCAATCCCCTATAGCCCTAGATCCTTCAATCCTAGACCACCTTTATCTTTGCTCATGCCATAGCATTGCCATCTAATGGCATGATGTTTTTTATTTCCCTTTCCATCAGACAATAGAAAAATCTCTAATTAACTTCTAGATATATAAGAACTGATAATTAGAGCAAAGCCATGCAGAAGTATAAATATGTTATAAGAGGAGAGGATTTTCTAACAAACCTGGTACCATGCGTAGAAGCTTGGGTCTTCTGTTGAGAACCCTCCCTATGAAGATTGCGCAAATTCCAACCATTTCTTACAATATCCCTTCATGTGACCAAACTTGTAATAATAATTGCACTGAACACTCTTCTTTGAAGATGCCAAATGTTTACCTAGAGCTTTCTACTTGGAGGACTGAGGTTTACCTTTGTTCTTGTCTGAGTCTTTGGCTATGAAGGTCACCTGGTCTGAAGTATAGGACAAACTAGTATTGCTTCCATCTATCTTGCTGCAAAAGCTTATTGCAAAGATCGGGAAACTTCAGATCAACACTAGTAGAGGTGATATTCTAAGTCTCAATGAAATGCTCGTAGGATTGGGGCAGGCTTTTCAACATGATCAGAGATGTCCATGACCTTCGTAAGATGGGCCTAGAGAGACATCTTCTCATCCATCATGATAGAAAACAACATATTTTTTAGAAAAAAAGCGCAAACATTGTTGAACATCTCATGAAGATCCTTCAAGAAATCCCAGATATCTTTAGCTATTTTGTTGGAAGACACCTGAGGGAGTTGATCATCGGTAACAAAAAGTTTAATGAGCACAACAGAATCCTGGTTACGCTCATCAAATTTGTCTTGATTTGACCCAATTTGAGTGGAACGTGTTTCTTTCCCTAGAACAATTTTGTCAAATATTGTCATGTGTTGATTCTAGGTGTTGTAGTTGTAGCCATTAAACCGTTGATTCCCCTACAACATAATGTTGCTCAAAGATGCCATCGTTGAATCTGAGGTTGTCAATCAACCCTATGAAGGCACAGAAATTGAGGTAGGCATTGGCGATAATTGACCTTGATTGAACACGCTGAAATATTGAAATAAAGCCAAACATACAATGAACCTGAAAAAATTTAAAAAATTGTCTGAAAAAAAAAACTCCTTTTCTTTAAATCCAATACTAGAAAACACTAACCGGGTTTAAGGGTTAAAACCTAATTCCCAAATATACTAGAAAACCCTAAGAATAGAAATCTGAAATTGGATTTAGGGTTTTGTGTCCCAAAAAAGTAGATAAACTTGGGTTGATTTCCCAGAAAACCCTAATCAGCACAAAGCAGAGAAATCATGACCAAAAATACTAAAAACGCAAGTAACTACACAGAAAAAAATCGTCAAAAATCGTGGTAATAAAACATGCGATGTTCAATGTTTACAAAACAAAATCGCATAAAAAAACACACAATTTTCGGCAATTGCAAAGATGAAAAACACATTTTACAGGCCGCGAAATGCACATAGAAAATATGACGCGATTTGATCTGGTTTTTCCCGGCAAAGATCTCTCGAAGGAGAAACCTCACACAATATCAAATGCGAAAAATTGCATTAGTAAAAATCATAGCTGGGAGAAAACAAAAACGTGAAAATAGTGAAAAACCCAAAAAATTGAAGTAAACCCTAGCTTAGGTTTGGAGCAAATTAAAAAATTAGTGAAAAAATGAAACCCTCACATTTTTAACCATATGAAAAAGCACCCAGAAAGTTCCATGCTCTAATACCATAAAACTCTAAAAAACTGAATGAATGTATTCACCAAATACCAAGAATAGAGTTTACAAACGCTATAAAAAGTGTTAAAAAAAAGTAGTCATCTAAATAATAGAATTGTTTAAGACAATTCAAAAATAGAGCCTAATTGACCATTAACTAAGATTCTAAAATAATGAGCTAAAAATAGCAAGAACCTAGGATACTAAAAATAGTCTAATGTAACAAAGATCAAATTTATGTTCATAACTCAGTGGTTGGCAAAAATATTATTATGGGTATTGTTTCATTGTTCTCCTCATTGTTGGATGCCATCTTTTTCTAAAGATAATGTTATGTTGTTGGAATGAGCTCAGGGAGTTCTTTTTTTGGTTGATGACGAAAACGCTCTTTCTATCTTGCTGGTTTCAGTAGTGAGAGACCCACCCAAGTCGGTTGATGTTCATGGTTCAAGATTTACAATGATATTGACTTTGTGGGTGATTAGGGTTTGACGAAGATGATGTTATTTATAGTATTTTGATGTTGGTTTATGGTTTTGGTGTGTGGTGTATCCTTTTGAAGTGTTGCTTGAGATTGATATATTTTTAGAGCTTTTTCTTAGTGCCAGTGTCCTTTTTCAAAATAACAGAAGATCAAATTTATGTTCATAACTCAACGATTGGCAAAGATATTGTTCTGTGTATTGTTTTATTGTACTTCTCATTGTTGGGTGCCATCTATTGAGTGCTCATACGTTGGATTTGGTGGAAAACTGATTATTGGGCTTTTGGCACTTGCATGTGCCCTTTCTTGTCAACTTTAAGTGAGTTTGCTGCATGCTTTATGATCTAATTTTATTATCAAAGAATCTGATTTCAGTTGCTTATCTCTTTTGATACTGCTTTGAGGCTGACACATGCTTATTGAGTTGAAAGGATATTTCTTTACAATGCATTAATGTTTCCTATGTTGGTTTAAGGACATTAGAGAGTGTTGGCCCAGCCCCCTCTTCATCTTATTATTTGAAATTCAGACGTTATTTCTATGCATGAACTAATTGAGTGGTGAAGGCACTGACCCCACTTCATCTAGTTGCTCTTCCATTTTCCCATATTATTGTACTGAAAGAGTGATGATGGTTCAAACCCCTACTCCGTCTAGTTTTTATTGAGAGAATTGCATATGTTAGGTTATTATCATGCACCTTGTCTGAAGCTAACAAGTAGCAGGTTACTCTTCATTAGTTTTAAATATTGCACCATATTTTTTGGGAAAAACATAAGGGGTCGTTATTACAAACAAGTACCTAAGATCTAGATGTAGGAATACATATGTTTAAAAATTGAAATTACTTAGGTTGATTTCAAAGTTAGCAATCTCAGCTATCAAACTGGCATCCAACAGCTGTTTTAGATGAAAATTAACTCAGAAGCAAACAAAATGGATTTAGAAATAAATCAACTTACAAGGCAGAAGTAACGAGGACGGGAATATGGTACACCAAACTGAAGAGGACTCAAGATGAATTCTTGTGTAACGAACCCAGTTTTCACTAAGACCTCCATCAACTGCTTGTGTGTTATCGAGGACTGCATAAGAAGCTCCATGACAATAAAGGCATGCAAGCAAAAATTATAGGGTGCAAATTGAACAAACAACTCACATTACTCACCTCAAAACCAACTACATTCTCCACAAACAGCTTGGTTGGAGGGTACAACATTGATGGAATAAGTTCAATTATCTTCAGGAAAGAATATGCACGAGCGTCTTCAGCATCTTTCTGTAAGCCTAAAACATAGAAGACAGAGTCAGCAAAGATAATCAATACTTTTCATCTCTGCACAGTTTGACCAAGAGTCTCAAATTCATACACGGCTGACAAATATCCAAAGCCAAGATCACTAATATTAATTAAATATGTGAATGGCTAAAATATTCTAATTTTTGTTTAAGCACCTCAATAAACTGTGATGTGATCAATAGCCATTTTTTTAATAATAGGTAGAAGTGTGCACCTTGCCGTGTATATGGCTGGCATGGAGGAGATAATAACCATGCATGCGCCTTGAGCTTGTCTAGTTGAGCGGCAGTTAAGCTCTGGATATTCCTCTGCTTATATGAACTCAAAAAATTACAAGGATTTAGCCTCAAACAGAATTGTAGACCATCTATCTTATAAGTACATAAAACATCCAAGCTTAATCATATAACTAAAAATATGCTGGCACTGCACCCAGCATCTCATTTGCACATTTCCACAACAATTTATTACATGATATTCTTTTTGTTGTGCAAGTTTACCAAAAGCCTACATTCAATTATCTGATTCCGCTTGTTCCCATTCAAATCAAGAGGCTAAATGCATTTGTATTTTTTCAATTTTCTCAACTACTGAAAAGAAATATGATACCAAATAAGTCCAAGACAATGACAAAGATTTAACATTGATAAGTAGGAGATATTTTCCACAGCAAGTCAAATAGAGATAGCAATAAAACTACACAGTTGAATCCTGATAGCAATATCACAATTTTTTAACATGTTCCTTTCAATTTTTCTTGAAAAGAAAAACTGTGCAAACTCAGAAATTCCCATCAATAAAATTCAGTTTTTTTCAGGGTTCACCAGCCCACCACATCTTAATTAACAGTAAAAAACATAAGACAATAAAGATATCCATTTAAGTCGTTTATCTGAATATCTTTGAAACCAAAGACTTGAAATAACAGCCTGCTGTCTAATTACAAGCATTCCCCAAACATATCCATTAAAGACTTTTATCTGAATACCTTTCAAACCAGAGACTCGAAATAACAGACTGTTGTTCAATTACAAACATTCCTTCTAGGTACTTTACCAACTCAACCAATGCTTATAACGATCAGTGTTATTTATGCACTCTGTTAAAGTATTTAGCTTGAGTTGTTTGTAGTTTTCTGTAATGACCCTTGCTAATAGGTCACTGAAAACCCCCAAATCTGAACTGTGGCAATTCGTCAAACACTTGGCATACATTGAACGGTTTTGCTTGTAATGAGGTGTTTCAATGTGATTATTGCTTTGGGCACCAATTTTGCAATTGAGATAACAATACCAATACAATGTGCAACAATAAATCTCAAAGCAAGTAAAGACTCACTACAAATATATCAAAACTCCTCTAATTCTGATTGCACTTTCCAGAATATATATGACTGATATCAACACTAGCCAACAATACAAATTTCAATGCCAAATCAGATCACTGTTTAATGACTGTTTATTGATTATGTATGATGGACTGTTACCACTTGCAATTCAGATTTCAGTACATTAGGCTATTGTCTAGCAAGACAATGCAATGGCTCACTATATCACCAAATTATGAGCACTACAAACTGATTACAGTCTACCAATGTCAGGACACAATGGACTGCATACATGACTGATATAATGATCATACAAAGCATTCCTTTACTCCATTCAATGCACCATCAAAACTATGACATTATGATGACAATCGACAATATCAATGTCTGATTACAATAGCAAAATGATGCAAGAACAGTACTGTTTCAGTTATGACAGAGACTAGCAATCTATGCTATGGCTATGACTGAGACCAAGCAATTTTTACAAGTTCAAATGCACACGAATGAACCTGGTTAACACTCCTTTTATCTGCTATGTATTGCTGATGAAGACCGATGCAAGGAAAGACCAGAACCGATTCCAAACTGCCCCCAACTATGCACTGTATACCTGCCGTACCAGGCCGTACATGTACGGTTCCTGTAGAAAAATCAGGGAAGGGTTTTGACACCCCAATTTGATACCAATGGGACCGCCAATGAGGTACTAAGGCCCTCCCAAAAGCATAAAAATTGTCTCCAAGTATCTTGAGAGATATGAGCAAAATTCCGATTCCAAGCCCTGATATAGAAAGTCTGAAAATGTGCCAAATTGTCTTCAATCTATCACCAAAATGATTCACCAATGCAAGAGGTGAATTCAAACCTTTATTCCAACCAAAAACAAACCCTTACAACAAATTCTCAATGAAGTACCAATGAGATGGCTGAGTACCAACTCCAATAATGCAACCCTTCAGTAGATATTTCACTACCTCAGTTATGCCAATCTAGGGGAGTTATCATTCCCAAAGATCGAATAGTATTTGCAGACCCAAAAGACTACAAATTGCTCCACAATGGAAGAAGTAGAAGAAATCTCAAATCCAAGCATGTCCAAATGAAAGCCCAAGCCCTCTATTTATTCTTTTCCTTGAGAAGTTGCTAGAACTTCTAGAAACATCCAATTATAATGTACTTTATAATAAAATAACATTATAATAATAAAGTACATTTCTCAACTCAAAATTATAACAATGTAGGCCCAAATGTCTCATAACTAGATGTAGGCTCAAATTGGATGTAGGCTCACTCTGGATGTAGGCTCCACTACAACTGCATGTAGGCCCAAATTGGATGTAGGCTCTACCGAATGTAGGCTCTGTCAGCAATATGCAATCAAATGATCAACATAATGACCCTCTCTCCAAACCATTTGCCTACGAGAGTCGATGATAGGCAAATCCGTCATGCCAAACGATGTCAGCCAAAATGGGGACATGACATTTTCTTGCAGTGATTGTACAACAGTGACAGCAGCAGATCCAGATCTGTGTGCATCAGGGACATCAGCATTGAGAGGATGTAGCACTAATCTTCTTTGAGAATAACACCCAATTATGTAGGAAAGGGAGCAAACCTCTACCATGTATGTGCCAGCCTCAATGTCTTCTAGAATTACACTGCTGTTCCAGATTTAGAATTAGACTTTATCTTTTTTCTTTTTCTATTTTAGTCCAGCTGTAGGTAGGCACCATCTTTAGCTGTATTTCTATTTTCAGCTAAAGTGCATAAGTTACGAGACTTCCAATTTACAAAGTAGAATGCACTTTCAGTTTGCTCATCTATATATTTAAGGGATGTGAACGTTATATTTATTCCAGCTTTCAGCTGGTGCAGAGTACTTCTTTACAGATTTAATGAGAAGACCATTGCAGGTTTTGAGAGTTTAATGCTGTGCATTTTCTGTTCATAATTTCAGCAGTATGTGTTTGTAAATTAGCATATTCTGATATTAATGTTTTTATTTAAGTTTTCATGTTTTAAGCAATCCAGTTTTGAGGTTGAATTTCTGAGTGCAGAATCTGCTTATTATGTTCCAAAAGATTAACATTATATTAGAGCATGTAATCTGAGATATATCATCTCAATGTATGGAATGGCTGCTATATGTGAGAGAAATCTGTCAGATGATTTTGCAGACATGGTGCACTTGCTTCAGCGATTGAAGCAATCCAAAAGTGTGAGAGACTGTAAGGTTGGGTGCTCAAAAAATTCAGTAATTGGAGTGCTATGCTCCCAGCTGACCAGTTTGGAATTGCAAGTATGACTAGTATCAATCTCAAAGAGTGTGACCACCTAGAGGGCACTTCTAACTTTACAACTTGAAAGTACAAATAGCAAATGCTATTAGAGGAAGTACATATTTGCAGTTCCGTTAAGACAAAAGTTACAGCTCCCATTCGCCATGTTCAATTGGTCAAGCATAGTAAAAGGTCAACCAGGACAAACTAAATCATCTTAGATTTGTTGATGTCAATTTTGTACCACTACATAACATATAGCAATTGAATACTTGATAAAGCATACCAAATACTCAACCCTCTCTTGAAAAGTATACACTCACAAAGAATATGAGAATACTCCAAGGTTCCTTACACCTGTGGATACTAACTCAGTTATATAAATGTGATTTGCTGGTAATCACTTTGGTGGGCTTACGTTGTTCGTTCAAGGATGTCAAATTCTCGTTATGATGATGATGGGATTTAGCTTTGCACTGTATACTCAATGATTTTCCAATTTATATCACTTCCAACTTTGCTCTTCGAAAACTTCAACTTCTAAACTACTTCTCTTTTACTACTACTCCTATAGAATGGAAAGATTGGCGAATGGACGGGGATCAACCTAATGAAAGCTTGCCGGCGGCATTACCTCTATTGGTGCAATGATTCAAGGGGAATGAGACTAGATTACCACACAAGGCTCCTTAACAAGCCGCTAAGATGCTAGTGGCCTAGTATATAGATCCCTATCAAACATTTACCAATATCACCATACAACTAGCCATTTACTTCTATTCTAACTTTAACACTTTCTTGAAATGAAATTTGCTTTAACAACTCAATGAAATCTAACTTTAACAATTGGAAGTAGAAACCATGCAATAACACCAAGTGTTCTTAATCACCATGCAAAACACAACAATGACAAGAGAAGCAATTTTGGTATTATATTAGCAACAATTTTCTTCAACTTTTTACAAATGAGAACAAATGGCCTTATATAGGAGCTCAAAATTACGAGTGGCCAAGATTAAGAGGCAAAATCAACGATCCAAATTAAATCCCAGAAACCCTAATTAGGGTTACCACCCCATCGGCCAATGAGAAAATGCCACCTCATCAATGGACCAATGAAAAAAAGAAAAGTGGTAACCAATGAGAAGGCACCAAAATTGGTGGCCACTCAGAATCAAACACCTATCCTACCCAAGAAGAAAGGAAAATTTGCCGCTTGGGCTTACATCAAATGATCTTCTAATACAATTCTACCCCTTTCTTTCATCTTTTTAGCATAAGCAATGAACCTAGCTAACATGTTGTTGACTTCCTCCATGGGAGGGCAAGGTGTATGCCTCATCCTGCGCTCAGTTGTGTTCATAATGTTATTTGCTGCTTGTAGTGTCTTCTCACTCCCCTTCTCATCATCTTTTGCAAACTCAATAAGGGCCTTGAGAGAGGCAAGGGTGTCCAACTGTTTCTCTCTGACGACAACCTTCCCCAACTCATCCAATCTCGATCCAAACTCTGTCTCGTTAAAATCCTCCTCTTTAATTTCTTCAAAATCAAGTGCAATCCCCGCATCGCTCAACATACTTGAAATGAAAGTGTCGATGCTTGGACTATACTGTGCAATTTCATTCTGTATCTCCTCGAGTTTCCTCAATCTAGCAGTCAAGGTAACATACCAAGACTCAATAATATTCTTTCCTCCTTCACTGACCAACTTGGCCTTCACCAATGATCCCTCTGATAACTCTACGGCTGCATGTAGCTTGGGAATGGCTAAGTCACAGATTGGAAGGAAATCCTTCCACATCCCTTCAAATGCTCTGAATTTGTCTCTAAGAGACACAAATGACCTGAATGTCGAGATAAAGGCAGGCGAGAACCTTCGCCCTTCTTGAATTATACTACTGATCCACCTTTTGGTTCCTTGCTCTCGAGCTAATATTTCTTCCATGTTGCTCCCACTATCCTGTGGAAGGGCTGCCGGATGCAACTATTGGATAGGCTGGCTATCTCTCCAATACTTGATTTCCATCTCCAACTCCACATTCCTTTCGTTTGCCTTTCTCAACCTTTCCCTTATTGAAGCTATGCCCTCCTGAACCTCCACACATTCCATGTCATCTGTGACCCTTCCCATGTCATGTTCTCTTATCTCATAATCCTGGGCCACAATTTCGCCCACTGCCTTGCTAACCTTTGGCACCACAATTTGAACCTTTCGGTGACCATCATCACCATCCCTGATTACCTTAGCCACTGTTCCTGCCATTTGCTTATGTCCAATATCATCTCCTTTTTCCACTAACCCTTGAATATCTTCAACTGTCCGGATAGCCACAACCTGTTTCCTTGGCATAAGCATCTGTCTCAACCACGATGGTGCAATGCATCTCACCATTTATGGATTAGGCTCGGCTAACAAAGCATCACCAATGGCCTCGGGCACTTGGTTTCCCTCTTCATCTAATAGAGTCAATATTAATTGGCCTATCTCCTTCATTACTAACTGCCATATCCTCCTCAACCTAGTTCTCAGAAAGAGGAGAGTACTCCGTACTGTTACTATAACCACTTGATTCTGAACCAGAGCTCACCTCTACCTCTGCCCTTTGATCACTTGTACCAACCTCTTGGCTCCTAGCCTCAGTTATGCTCTCTCTTGATGGCGCTTTACTCTATTTCTTTACTGGAGGCTCTTGATGTTCTTTATCCTTTTCAACCTCCAAACTCCTCTTCTTATTCTTAACTACTTGCTGCTGTTGGCTACTGCCACCACCTTGCCGTCCAACTGACTCCTCTGGAGTCTCCTCCACTGGCTTCATCTTCTCATAGGTAAGGTGTACCCTCTGACTTTGCAGTTGCCTCAACTTCCTGTTATACCACCATTCAGTGTGTAGCGCAACTGTTCTATTAACTACTTCTAAGGATGGATCCTGATGATCATCCCAATTAATCGGATCCAACTCCATTCCTTCTACTATATTGTAATCTTCCCTTAGCACATCTTCGTCCTCTTCCAGCTGATCCGGAATATTAAGATTTCTCCACTTGCATGCTCTCATCATGTTCACTAATAACCTTGAGAAAGCTAACTTCCTCACATGAAACTCATCCTGTGCATTGGCCCAAAAATCCTCCAAAGTAGGGATATGCTTGAATGGAGCCCCATGAGATGCCTTGATTAGACCATTAGGATCAAATCCTTGCCTTGCCTTATACCATGCTAGATGATATTGTTCTAACTCTTTCTCCGCTGCTGCAAAGGCGATAGGATTGGGACAACTATCATTGCCTATCATGAGTGAGAGGGTAACCCCTGTCTCACCTCTTAGCTTCATCACTTTGTCATATTGCTCAAGTTGTCTAGCCAACTCCATCAAAACTATTTTATCGGGCAGGTACCTTGGAAGCCTCTTGGGCCAAGTCGTGCATCCAACCACTCTGATATAGGTGAATTGAGGAAACTGGATGAACCAACTCCCAAACTTCTTGACTTTTGCCTCTGCTTCCAGTGAGAGCCTCCTGGCGGGTGTCCCTTGCAGTATCCTTACCATCCTCATGGCAAAGGCATCATAAAATATCTTGTAATCCTTGGTGTTGTGCAAATGAAGTTGTGGGTAGCACTCATACACCAAGTATTGTCCAGGCCCATTGCCAATTACCCCTCTAGCCTTAAGTCCAGGATGCTCATACAATCTTGCAATCAAATAGAAAAGGTAGGACCCCATGTAGAACTATTTCTGATTTTGTACTATCCTAAGTTGCAACTCTAAATTTTCACTTATGATTCTAGCCCAATCAAACTTTCTCTTTCCATTTTCAATGCCTTCAATAAAATAGTACATCCAAGTTTCAAACTGCACACCCTGCGCGGAGCCCATGACTCAGTTGAGAAGCACAATGAGGTCACCATACTCTGATTTGAAATCTGACCGGGTGAGCTTTGATGTCTTGGTGACTCCCCTCTTGCCTTCATGTAACCAATTCTGCTTGAGTAGAGCAAGGTAGGCATCCTGATTGTCCTGGAAGAACCTAACTGCTTGATCCATTAATATCACTATCATGCCATTATGCTGGGGTATATTGAACACTTCTTGTATCACTTGCCCGCTGATGTTAGCCAACATTCTCTTTTCTCCATCGAAGATGATGGACTTGGTCGCAATATCCATCCGAGATGCACACTCCATGATCAATTCTGGACAAGGCAAGGTAGGAGAGAAGGCAGCAGCCTGCACAATTACAGACTTGTATATCTTCTTTGCCATAGAGGACTGGCCTTCTTTCAACCTATCTTTCAATTGTATCATGTCAATGGTACCGATGTTAGTGTCTCAGACTCGCTTCAATTTCGAGAAGAAGGTGGTCTTGGGCATCATATCTTCCTTGTCTCCTATTTTGGTATTAGTTCCCATTTGGGAAAGAATCCAATCAAGACAATCGAGAAATCCGCTTAATGAGTCAGCCTTCTCTCAATCCTAAAACTTATCTCTGACACCCAAACAAACAACACCAAAGAAAAGATAACAATTAAAGAGAATAAGTTAAAAAAAACTCACCAAATTTTGCAAATTCGTCCTCCAAAGTGGTAGGGCTGGAGCAAATAAGTAGTCTTCCTTTCTCTGTCAAAATCTGAATTGTGGTCTTCAACAAGCTCCCTTGTCAAAATTCATGACTCTATCAAATGGCAAGCCCTCCATTAAAAATCTGCAAGTCCTCCTTCACAAATTAGGCCCTCCAAATTGTATTAGATCTGATCCCAAACTCGGATCTGCTCTATGATGAATGGCTCTGCCTTATCCTTGTCTAAAGTCGCAGCCCTTGTCTAAAGTCGCAGCCCTTCCTTATCTTGACTGCTCCCAAACTCGGATCTGCTACCCTCCAAATGACTGTGACTTGACTGCTGCTCCCCAATGTATTTCGCAACTAGGGCAGACTGCCCCTCAAACAAATTCCAGGCCTAATCCTCCTAATGTTCGGACCTGCCCTCAAATCCAGATCTCGGGCCTGCTCCTTGAATTTATATCGCTGCTTCTCCAATGTATTTCGCAACTACCTTTAGAGGCTCTGCTCCCTCTCGCTGATTGGAAGGTGAATGAGGAATGTGAGATGAGAAGGGAGGAGCCTCCTCCACATATACCCGCCTTGAAGTGCCATCAAGGGGGGCCGACCCTAGCATGGAGAAACAAAACAAAAACAAATTAATTGCCAAGAAAGGGACGACTTGCCATAAAAATAAATAAATTTTGCATTGAAAAAAAATATCAATTAAGCTTTGAATTTCGGAATTCATCAGGGAAATAGGGCACGCCACCAAAGAAGGGGCCCCAATTCAGATTTCTATGCCATGCGCTAAGCATCAAAGGGACCCTAATCTCGATTATGATGCCCAATTCCATTTTTTCAATGCAGATTTCTAAGTTAATGCCCGGATTTTCATTTTTTTTAAGGCCTGATTTCGAATTTCAAAGCAAACATCAATTTCGTTAGCCCAGATTTTTTCATTTTAATGCTCAAATATATATATATATATATATATTCAATGCAGATTTGACAATTATAAGCCCAGATTTTAATTTTAATTGCCCAACATTTACTTTTGATGATCAGATTTTAATGTTTCCATGCAGATTTTGAATGATAAGGGACCAGATTTTACAATTTTCATGCACAGATTTCATTTTCAAAACTCAAATGTGGATTTGATGAACCAAAACAATCTACTTGCCCAGAATTTTACAAATTAAAGCCCAATTTATTAATGCAAAATCGAAAATCAATAGGGGGCCAGAATTTATTTGCAATGCTTAAAATTTCGACTTTAAGTGGCTCAAATTTGAAATTTAAATTGCTAAGACTCCCCAATTAGATCAAATTATTTCTTGCAATTTACAAATTTTAATTTGGCAATTAGATCCCCTCCATTTCTTCAATTCATCATCTCCATTTAACATCCAAAATTTGCAAAATTTACCCAAAAAACCAATCAAAAACGACAGCATCAAGCTAAACATTTCCAATCCATCGATTCAATAACACCACCCATCCAAGTCTAAAATTTTGCTAAGGCACCGGGCATCGGGATCAAGGAGAAGAAAATGCTAGGACTTGTTTGAAAACGGGGGTCCCCAAAAGTTTGGGGCGATGATGTGAAAACCTCACAACATCTTGTTGATGTCAGTTTTGTACCACTACATAACATATAGCAATTGAATACTTGATATAGCATACCAAACACTCAACCCTCTCTTGAAAAGTATATACTCATTAAGAACACGAGAATACTCCAAGGTTCCTTACACCTGTGGATACTAACTCAGTTATATAAATGTGATTTGCTAGTAATCACTTCGGTGGGCTTACGTTGTTCGTTCAAGGATGTCAAATTCTCGTTATGATGATGATGGGATTTAGCTTTGCATTTTATACTCAATGATTTTCCAATTTATATCACTTCCAACTTTGCTCTTCGAAAACTTCAACTTCTAAACTACTTCTCTTTTACTACTACTCCTATAGAATGGAAAGATTGGCGAATGGACGGGGATCAACCTAATGAAAGCTTACCGGCGGCGTTACCTCCATTGGTGCAATGATTCAAGGGGAATGAGACTAGATTACCACACAAGGCTCCTTAACAAGCCGCTAAGATGCTAGTGGCCTAGTATATAGATCCCTATCAAACATTTACCAATATCACCATACAACTAGCCATCTACTTCTATTCTAACAACATCAAATGAAATCCTACTTTAATTTGAGAGATGAGAAGAAACATGCAATACACCAAAATGATCATGTATATCCACCATGCAAACCACAACAATGAATAGAGAACAATTTTGATAGTATTTTGGCAACAATTCTCCAACATAACTCTCTTTTACAAATGAGAACAAATGGCCTTATATAGAGGCTCAAAATTACGAGTGGCCAAGATTAAGAGGCAAAATCAAGGGCCAAGACTAAACCTTACAAACCCTAATTAGGGTTACCATCTTTCAACCAATTACATGAGGGCACCAACTTTGTGGGCCAATGAGAAAATTACAATAATCTATCAACCAATAAGAATATAGGACACTTGGCATGATTTGATTGCATGCACATGAAATTGCCACTTCATCAACCTTATCTTATAAATTTATTTAATCCTTGAGATGAGGTGAAGCCTTGGATGCTTGAGTTTGTCCTTAGCAACTGTCTCATCACCACTTGAACTTGCTTGTACCTGATGTCTTGACCTTGAAAGGGTGAGGTCTCCATGCACTTGGGGTAATCTTGCCTTGGCCTCGGTGGCTTGCCTGGATGTGAACCTTCTTGCAATTTGAGAGCCTTGCTCTTGGCCACCGCCTTGAAATTAAACTTGACCCCATCAACCTATCCTCTCGCTTTCCACCTTCATTATTCTTGCCTTCTTTAACCTTCATGGCCTTTATAGTCTTCTTCAACCTATCTCTCAATTGTATCATGTCAATGGTACCGATGTTGGTGTCTCGGACTCGCTTCAATTTCGAGAAGAAAGTGGTCTTGGGAATCATATCTTCCTTGTCTCCTATTTTGGTATTAATTCCCTTTGGGAAAGAATCCAATCAAGACAATCGAGAAATCCGCTTAATGAGCCAGCCTTCTCTCAATCCTGAAACTTATCTCCAACACCCAAACAAACAATCACCAAAGAAAAGATAACAATTAAGAAAATAAATTAAACTGATCTTCTTTGCCATAGAGGACTGGCCTCTCTCAACCTATCTCTCAATTGTATCATGTCAATGGTACCGATGTTGGTGTCTCAAACTCACTTCAATTTCGAGAAGAAAGTGGTCTTGGGCATCATATCTTCCTTGTCTCCTATTTTGGAATTAATTCCCTTTGGGAAAGGATCCAATCAAGACAATCGAGAAATCCGCTTAATGAGCCAGCCTTCACCCTCAAGCATGAAGATCCTCCTCTACACCAACAAATTCTCCTCCAAAGAAGAAGAAGACAACACCAAAATGCACTCCTCCTTGAAAAATTTCACTCTTTTGCTACTCCAAGAGCTCCTCCTTGGCTGCCAAGAGACAAGTGAGAAATGAATGAGAAAATGAAGACAAGCCCTCCCTTTATACTAATTTTATTTTTTTTTTGCCTCTTCAAATAGGGCTGACCTGCATTGGAGGGAAAATAAAATTAATTGAATTGTCAAACATATAACCCAAGTTAAATGCATTGAAAAAATTGCACAGCCTAGGGTATTTAACTTTAATTTAAAATTGGGTCAGCCTAGTACAAAAATTATGGGTTTAAATTAGCTAAATCCGAAATTATCATAGGCCCCAAAATTGAAATTTTGAAAAAAGGTCATTTAGGCCTCCAGTATAGCTTTAAACCTTCCCCATTGTGGACCCAATAACTTGCCTTGAATTTCACACCTCTTAGGCCTTAAAATACATTGAATTTAACACACAAAGGAGCCCAAATTAAATTTCTAAATTACAAACACTCAGCCCAAAAATATGATTTTATTTATTTTAAAATTGCCAAATTAATGCATAAAAATCGCAAGTGGGGCTGGAATTGATGGCTGCCTTGGGAGATAAAAAATTTATGTTTGTTGTGCCCAATACCAATCAAAAATTAAAAAAATGGGAAGGGGCTGCCAGCTGTAGCTTTTTTTTTCATTTTATAAATTTAGAATTTTTCCCAAGAAAAATTGATTTTAGCCCATTTAAATGATAACAATACCATCCCAAAATCAAAATTTGTCAACCAATTAAAATTCAAACAATTTCAAATTTTTATTTATTCATTTCCCATTTAAAATTTCAAAAATCCCACTTGGCAATTTAAATTTTTATTATTTTGCAATCCAAAAATTATTTAGCAATTTAATTTCCATTTGGCAATTAATTTTTATTTTTTTAATTTATTACTCTCTATTTGGCAATTAATTTCAAATTTGGCCATTTAATTTTTTCATTTAATCTCCATTTTCACCACCCAAATATTTACAAAGTTTTCCCAAGAATATCCAATTTCACAATTAAATCTCAAAAACGTTCAAGTTTTTCAATTTCATCATTTTCAAAATTCATCTAAGTCCAAAATTTGCAATTTTATCCCGCCAGATATTAAAATAAAATTTTCTCATCGAATTTCATTTGGCTTGGAGACAAAATCGACTATTTAAGAAAATCAACGTTTCGCACAAGGTGAAAACAAGCTATACCCCCCCAGACACTTAAAAACATCCAAGGTGTAAAATTTTCATTTCAAAACCTCTGGATCGCCCAAAATTTGCTAAGGCATCCAAATACCTGGATCTAGGAAAATTGTCAAGGCTTGCTCAAAAAAAATTGGGGGTCCCCAAATTCTTTGGGGCGATGGTGTGAATACCTCACAACAAGATTCAGTGAAGGGATGTATGATGCCTTGAATCTACATTTCCAACAAGATGCTCTAGAGAAAAATCTTAGTGCCACACACACAAGTGATCCAAACAAAGTGTTCAGATACCTTATGAAGATCATTGAGCCTCAACATCAGCTTACTGCTACCAGGGTGAAAGTGGAAGATGAGCTTCAATATCAACTTATATGCTATAGTATCATACCCCCGCAGATCTGAAAGAAGTCAGCTTTATAAATACAAATTGCAGGAAAATAACAAATAGGGTCAACCCAGCTTGCCCTAAATTCACGCCATCTAATTTAACCTTTGTGTGGACCGACCTCACATAGTTGTCATTTGATTGCATTTAAATTAATTTCAAAAAGAAAACTAAATATATTTGCAAGGGCCAACCTCTCTTAGAAAAGTTGCATCCCTTGGGCAAAGATGTATGTTTGAGGAGATATAAAACAAGGAAAAAAGTTCTTAGTTTAAGGGGAGAGATAAGCAGCAAATATCCTAGAAAATAGCAGAGGACAGTGATCATGGTTTTCATGAGTGCTGTAATTTAATGTGCAGCGATTTAGTTCAATGCAGCACTTATAAAAGAAGGCAGTTTATTAATAATAAATAAACATATTAAAGCCAGTAATTAGTAAACAAATAAGGTAGTGACTAGAGGAAGAGGCATGATTGAGGTGTGAACATCTTCCAAGGACAGCAACCTTCCATAGTCGTACCTCTTCAAAAAGACTTAGACATATAAAGATAAAAAGACTTGATTGAAAGGAGGGAAAAAACAAAAGAAGCAATAATGGTCAGCAAATAAACATCATCCAATCAATCGAGTACAATCAGCATACATCATCAGATCAAAACAGAACTAGCAAGCAAATATGACTACCAAGGAAGATTGATTCAGTCAAGAAACAAAATACAATCACATCAAAGAAATCAGAAATAACAGCAGAATATATATAAGAAGCATTCGAAACAAAACCCCATAAGTCTGAGATCGACTTATTAAAGTCTAACAGCAAATATATCAAGGAGATTAATCTTCAAAAAAGGCATAATACAGCAGCCTGATATCATTTTAGATCTGCATCATTCTTGGAGATGTTTAAGCCCGGAAGGTATTTGTCTATCCTTTTATACCAGGCTCGGGGAGCCTGCTTAAACCCATACAATGCCTTCTTCAATTTGCACACATGTGAGTTGTTGCTATGTATAACGAACCCTTCAGGTTGTTCCAAGTATACTTATTCTTCTATTATGCCATTTACAAAGACAGTCTTCAAGTCCATCTAGTAAATCTTCCATCCTTTGGATGCAGCAATGGCAATAATCGCTCTAACAGAAAAAACTGAGGCAAATGTTTCTTCATAATCGATGCCTTCCTTAGAGAGAAGCCTCTGACCACAAATCAAGCTTTATATTTCTCAATGTTGTCGTTTGCAACATGCTTGATTTTGAAAAGTCATTTTGAAGATACTACTGACTTGTCTTTTGATTTGTGAGGTCTCTTGCTTTCTTTGATGGTTCCTTCTGGTGCAGCATATCTTTCTGCTTCTTGAATCATCTTTCTCGTCCAAAGTGGCCTCTTTCTATTTTCATTAAAGTCTTTAGGTTCATCTTCAGGATCCATGGATTTAATCTGATATTCATCTTCAAAAGTCTCCCTCTGAATCTCAGGAACATGATCCCCTTCCATATTTCAGGTGGTTCAAGATTGAACGCTTTTGGATTTTCTGAAGTAACATCTTGCTTAGCTCATTTTTTCTTTGTCCAAGCATATAGATCTTATAGACTTTAGATACCTTTTCCAGTTTAAGGGTTAATTTTAGAACTCCCTCTTAATCTTAGCATTTATACAAATTTTAGAAGAGAATTCCCCTTATTTTAGTATTAAGAATCTTTATTTCTCTTCTGTTGGCTAAAAATTTTGTAAGCCGCTAAGACTACACTTTACAAAATTGTAACTTTAGGCAACGTCTCATGAGATTTCTCTCTCCTCTCAGCAATAGGGGAGGCTCCCTTCTTACCATAAGTGGCTTCAACAGGAACTTAACTGAAATTACAAAAAGGGCGGTTCTCTCAATCAATTCCTTTTTTTTCAGGAATGATTTGTATACAACTACTTTCTAACTTAACAAAAAGTGCCTTATTACTACGATAATACCGGTGACTCTGGAATTGACATAAGAACAATACCAAGGGCAGCAACTTTCTTTTTATATTTTGTGAAACAAAAACAGGAACCCAAAGTCTCCTGCGCTTGTCTCGTGAGGATTCAAACAGAATAACCAGTAAGGCACAAAGTCTCTTACCAGATACTCTCAAACTTAATAAAAATATCTACAACTGAAGCCCAAAGTCTTCAGTTCTAAGTAATTGCAACCACTATCTAACTATAGCAATCTGTCCTCCTACAGCACAAAGTCTTCAAAAGTTGAAATTGGCTCTGAATGTAATAGGCAGCTCAAAGTCTGCACAATTAAATTCAAATCCCTCTTGAGCAAAACTCCAAAACTCACAATCAATATCCAGAAAATGTCGTCACATAACACCTTGAATCAACACAAAGTTTGAAAGCAAGTTGCCCCTTTTATTGAAAGCAATCTAATTTACATCCAAGCACAAAGTCTTAGAGTGCACAATACAAACTGGCAGAATTTTCTTGCCTTGCCAAAAGATGATTATTTACAATGAGCTCCCTCCTATATATAGGAAAAGAGGAGAGAGAAAAGTGGAGAGAAAAGAGGAGAGAGAAAGGTGGAGAGAAAAGAGGAAAATCCTTAACCACCTTGACTTATTCCTTAACTAACTAACTAACTAATTTTGACTTTTTCAAAGTTGCATGCCTAATGCACTTGCAACTTGATTACATGTTACATCTTTGCACGTGATACTATCACATGCAATTACATATGTCAAACACAAATTACAAAGACATGATGAAATATTCTAAGTGCCTGACAAGACACGACACCTATTACATCATCCTTCGTTTGTCTTCATGCTGCTATAGGATGCACGGTGATTGATATGCTTTAGTTCGGCGAAAGCATCTGGAACAGGAACCTGCATCCTTGGTTGTCTCTTGAGAAGTACATTTGTTTCTTTCCATCTTTGCCTTGAAAGGATTCTTTCTGATTGTAGTCTTTCAAACCTTTCTGGGGAGAAAGATCCGATCTTCTTATCTAGCTTTTGCTCTAATTTTGATTTATTTGATTCCCTTGAAGTTGAATTTCTCTTAAGGGTGGCCTTTGAGCTCTCCTATGGGCTTCCCTTTCTCTTTGTATTCTTTCTCTTTGCTCACGTTCCAATCTTTCTCTAAGCCTCCTTTCAATTCTTTGTCTTTCTCTTTCAAATTCAATACCAACTTCCTCCTCTTCCTCCAAGATGGCCCGAGCAACTGAATAGTGTGCGTCGTCTTCTCTTTGATTCCAAATGAAAGCCCCTAAGTCTGAAATGATATCTTCCTGCCTTACATTTATATTAAAGCCTGGTTGCACAACTGGATAGTCAGCATAGGAAGGCAACACCATCTTAGATCATTCTCACGTTTGAAACTTTCTTAATTCTCCCTTTCAATCCCTGGGGCCTTTACTTCTTCCTCATCTGGTGTTAGCTAGAGATTCTCCTGACATAGCAATATGATATGCTTGAGTAACTGTGTCATGAAGTTTCCACAAGGTAAGAACGTCTTCAAGTGATGGATTCATTGCATGATTTTGAATGCACAAGAAATGAGCTTGGGGTATTGTATGTGGATGGAATACAAAACCAAAACGAAAGAACAAACGGATTTGAGTTTGTGTGGTGAGAAAAACCAAAACGGGTTTTTCAAGGGGGTATTACATATGAAAAAACAAGCATTAGGTGAGAAAATGAAGCATGGATGGGTCCATTGCACGATCTTTGATGTACAAGGATTTTGGAAGACTATGGACATGGCATATGGCTGGAAAACTTTAGGACAGCGAAGAGGTGAATGGACTTTAGCTTAAAAACTATAAAGAAGACCCAAAAACGGGTTTCTTGGAGGTGTTTACATATGTGGACACTGAGAAATATGTAGTGAATGGATAATGGATGAATGGAAGGATGGTATTTCATGAAAAAGTGTCAAATTAACCACCATTATGAGTTTGACGTCATATGGTGATGGTAGGGACAGCGGTTTGATGCAAGTGAATTTGGAAAATAGCACATGAATAACTTGCATTTGTCTTTTCTTCTTCATAGGACGGGGTTTTTAATCCCGACTGCACATGCAAGAAACATGAAGTTCTTGCACATGCATCTTTGAGAATTGAGAATGGAAGTAGAAGAATTATATATTCTATCACATGTAAATCAAAATTGCAAGCTTTACATGTAGAATAAATAAATTTAGAAGAAAAACAAGAAAAACAACAAGGAAAAAAAATTTACCTCAATCTCCAAGATAAATCCAATTGATTCCCGGATTTAGAAAAGATTGGATAGAAAGAGTATAAATAGATCATTTTCCTAGTCTCTCTCCCTCAAAATTGGATAGTCAATGATCATATACAGCCAAATGGGAAAGATTGAGAAGAAAAATGCCAAGAAATAGCAACCAGTTGACTATTTCTCTTGCTTATGCAATGAGAAAGAAAAACGGCATCTAGGGCATAAATCCGTGTAATGACCCTTACCAATAGGATCACTAAAAACCTCCAAATCTGAACCGAGTCAATTTGTCAAACACTTGACATGCACTGAACTGTTTGGTTTGAAATGATGTGTTTGTTGTTTTTGGGCATCAAAGCAATTGAGATAACAAATCCACAATGTTCAATTGATACTAGACAATGCCGATATGTATATGAAATGCAATGATGTAAGAACAGTACCAAACAAAGATGTATTACAGGGTTGCCAATTACAATATTCAGAATTTCAATGACTTGGCACCTAGGAAATACAATGGACTATAGTAAACAATAATAGAGCCCTTATATCAATACAAATGCCAATTGAAATATGAAATACTCAGAGTCTGATTACAACAGCGACTGATTCCTAATAATGTATTGACTGTTACAGCAGTGATAGTAATGCAACTCCTTATTACAATTTTGACATCAACATTTACTATTCTTATTGACCAAATACAATGCAAGAACCTGGAATTTTTGATGCAATGTGCTGACTGAATGAGACCAATGCTGAAGACTCCAAATCGCACCCTGAACTGCTCCCAAAATGGCCCAGAACAGTGCCGTACCCTGCTGATGTACCTAACCGTACAGTACGGACATGTACGGCAGTTATAGTAATTCCTTGCAAGTGTTTTGGCTGCCAAAAATGATGGAAACAGAATCGCCTGGGGTTACATTACAACCTCCCAAATGCATAAAAACAATCTCCAAATGGTTATGAAGATATGAATGAAAATGTGTGTCCAGGCCCTGGTATGGACTTCTCAGGAAATGCACCAAAATGATCTTCAAACTCAATCAAATTGATTCTCCAATGCAATGATGCAATCAAAATCCTTATTCAATCAGATTCAAACCCTTACAACAAATTCTCAATGAAGTACCAATGAGATAGCTGAGTACCAACTCCAAACTTGCAACCCTTCAGTAGATATTTCACTACCTCAGTTATGCCAATCTAGGGGAGTTATCGTTCCCAAAGATCGAATAGTATTTGCAGACCCAAAAGACTACAAATTGCTCCACAATGGAAGAAGTAGAAGAAATCCCAAATCCAAGCATGTAGAAATGATAGCCCAAGCCCCTATTTATTCTTTTTCTTGAGAAGTTACTAGAACTTCTAGAAACATCTAATTATAATGTACTTTATAATAAAATAACATTATAACAATAAAGTACATTTCTCAACTCAAAAATATAACAATGTAGGCCAAGATGTCTCATAACCGAATGTAGGCCCAACTAGACTGAATGTAGGCTCGCTTTTGGACGTAGGCTCCACTACAACTGCATGTAGGCCTCAAACTGGATGTAGGCTCTGCCGAATGTAGGCTCTGTCAGCAATAAGCAATCAAAGGATCCACACAATGACTCTCTCTCCAAACTATTTGCCTACGAGAGTCGATGATAGGCAAACCCGTCATGAACGAACATGTCTCTAAAAAGGGGACATGACAGTCCGCCCCTCCTGAAATTGCTTGCCCTCAAGCAATCTCAAAGCTGGATGCTGCAAAATCTCCTCAAACTCCCAAGTAGCATCCTCAACAGGAAGATCTCTCCACTTCACCAAATACTCCCTGATAACTCTCCTGCGAAGCTGTTTCTCCCTGCTATCCAAGATAGACTCTGGCACCAAAACCAACTTCCCCTCATCATCCAAGGGTGGTAACACTATAGAAGGCACAACATGCTGCCCTAACGCCTTCTTGAGGCGCGACACATGAAACACATTATGCACTCTACTATCAGCTGGAAGCTCAAGCTCATAAGCCAACTCCCCAACACGCCTAATGATCCTGAAAGGCCCATAGTATCTCGGCTTAAGCTTCTCCGACCCACTCTTCTTGAGAGTAGACTGCCTGTATGGCTGAAGCATGAGGTAAACCATATCATCAACCTCAAAGCTCCTCTCAATCCGCTTCTGATCTGCATACTGCTTGTACTGATTCTGTGCCCTAGCTATATTATCCTTGAGAGCATCAACAATGTCCTTGCTCTCCTGAAGCAAATCCCCGGCACGTGGAACTCTAATATCAGACATAAGCAAATCAATGAAGCTAGGTGCATCATACCCATATAGAGCCCTGAAAGGTGACATCTGAATCGACATGTGAAATGTGGTATTGTAACAATACTCACACAAATGTATCCATCTCACCCATGCCCTTTGCTGACCAGCCACATAGTTCCTCAAATAGCCCTCCACCCACTTATTGACTATCTCTGTCTGTCCATCCATCTGCGAGTGATAACTGGTGCTAGGTGTAAGCTCAGTGCCACAAAGTCTGAATACCTCTTGCCAAAAATGACTCAAAAATCGGCTGTCCCTATCACTCACTATGCTGCGAGGTATCCCATGCAATTTGAAGACTTCCCTGAAGAAGACCTCAGCTACCTGTACTGCTGTGTAAGTAGTAGTGATGGGAAAGAAGTGTGCATACTTCGTCAGTCTATCCACCACCACGTAGATACAATCACGCCCTTGGGCCTTGGGCAAGCCCGTAATGAAATCCATGGATATGCACTCCCACTTCTGATCAGGAATGGGAAGTGGCTGTAGGAGCCCGGCTGGAAAGGTGTGCTCTTGTTTGTTCTGCTGACAAACAGGGCACTCACGAACATACTGCAATACATCTGTCTTCAGTCCCTTCCAAGTGAACCGCTCCCGCACCTGTCTATATGTCTTGAAGTACCCAGGGTGACCAGCTGTAGGTGAATCATGAAGAGCTCTCAATATAGATCACTTCACCTTCGATCCTGGGGCTAGAAAGATCCTGCTCTTGTAGATAATCAAATCATCTACAAGTGTATACCGGGTATCAACAACTGACCCATCAACTATCCCTGATGCCCATGGGTCTCTAGCATATTCTGCCACTATCAAATGTCGCCAATCCTCTGATATCTCAATCAATGCACTGAGATGTGGTCTACGTGACAATGCATTTGCTACCACATTCTGAGTCCCTCACATATGATATATCAAAATCGTAAGCTTGTAACTTACCCACTTCTGCTACCTATCGTTGAGATCTCTCTGACTAAGGAAATGCCTCAAACTGTTGTGGTCAGTTTTAATGCAAAACTTACCACCCACTAGATACTGTCTAAACTTAGCCAACGCATGCATGATGGCTAACATCTCCTTATCGTAAATGCTGAAAGATCTCTCAGGTCCACGGAGTTTCATGCTCTCATATGCAATAGGGTGCTTGTCCTGCATCAACACAGCACCTATACCATCTCCGGATGCATCACATTGAAGCTCAAATGGCTTCGAGAAATCAGGCAAAGCTAACACTGGACATGAAGTCATGATCTCCTTGAACCTGTCAAAGCAAACCTGCGCCTCTGGTGTCCAAACAAAGGCCCCCTTCTTCAGCAAATCTGTCATAGGGGCTGCATGACGTGAATACCCACTCACAAATCTGCGGTAGAATCCACATAGGCCTAGGAACCCTCTCAACTGTGTCAGGTTCTCTGGAATAGGCCACTCCACTATAGCACGAATCTTATCAGGATCCATCCGTACTCCCTCTGCACTGATAATGTGTCCCAAATACAAAAGCTCAATCATACCCAGATCACATTTGGACTCCTTGGCATACAAGGACTCCGTCTGCAATATACTCAATACAATCTCCAAATGTGCTACATGCTCCTGCCATGTCCGACTGTATACCAAGATATCATCGAAGAATACCAACACAAACTTCCTCAACTGATGATGGAAGACCTTATTCATCGTGGACTGGAAAGTAGCTGGTGCATTGGTCAACCCAAATGGCATGACCACAAACTCAAAGTGCCCACAATGGCATCTAAATGCAGTCTTCTCCACATCCTGTTCTCTGACTCTGATCTGGTGATAGCCGGATCTCAAATCAATCTTGCTGAAGTAGCATGCTCCATGTAGCTCGTCTATCAACTCATCAATCCGAGGGATGGGATACCTATTCTTAATAGTCCTCTTATTCAGCATCCGATAATCAATGCACATCCGCATTGAACCATCCTTCTTCTTCACCAAAACTACCGAAGAAGCAAAAGGAGACTTGCTCGGTCTAATGTGCCCCATCTCAAGTAGCTCCTTGATGGTGTTCTCTATCTCATACTTGAGCCTCTTAGGATGCCTATATGGTGTGATCATCACTGGTTTAGCACCCTCCTCTAGCTCAATGATGTGCTCAATCCCTCTATCAGGTGGTGCGCCAGGTGGAATGTCACTGAACACCCTATCATACTGCTCTCTCAATCTCTAAATATCAGGGTGATACTCTGTCATCCGATGCTCCTCTTGTGTAGGCATGAGAGTACACATGGCTGCCCATCCAATCCCATCGTGTCTAACCATCCTCTCCATGCGCCTGAAAGAAATAGTCCTAATATCACTATTTCTGATAGCCCTCAAGACATGCTGCCTACCATCTGCCTCAAACTTGATCTCCATGTCCCTGAGTCTGAAAGTGACCTCGCCCAATGAATGCAACCAAGTCATCCCCAATACAATATCTAGGTCGCCCATGTTAACTACATGGTAATCCGCTTTGAACTCATAATTGCTCAAGCGTAAGGGCATATCTCTGATCATCCTGTTACACTTAAGAGTGTAACCATCAGCAACCTGCACTCGGAGACCCTCAAACTCCTCTGTCTCAATACCACGGCGCTCAACCAAACGTGTATCAATGAAATTATGCGTAGCACCTGTGTCAACTAGGGTAATCACCTTCTGTCCTGCTAAAACTCCACGCAATCTAAAGGACCCCTCCTGCTGAATACTGGTCAAGCGTGCCTGCTGTAAATGTAACTCTGGCTCAACCTTAGGCTCTGAAGCCTCTGCCTCTATCTCAGGCTCTGTGTCACTATGCTCATCCTCATGTGCTGTGCTATCTGAATCTGAGTCCTCATAGTACGCCCACATAACTCTATTGGCCTTCCCCTTAGGCCTCAAAGGACAGTCATGATCCCTATCATATGGACCTTTGCAATAGAAGCATAGCTTCTTCCTGCGTAGGTCATTAAGTGCCTCAGTATCCAAGGGTGGGGTGGATTTCCCCTTGGTATCAACCTTCTTCCCCTTCCCCTTATCAAACTTCTTATTATCTCTGAAAGAAGTAGAACTCCTAGGGGTGAACCTGCTAGAAGGTGTTGTAAGCTCCATACTACGAGCTTTCCTCATGGCCTCCTGTAGTGATGATGGATCAAATGCCTTGATCCAACCCTTGAGGGGTTCAGACAATCCCTCAGTGAATAAGATGACCAATCGCCTCTCTCATACATCCTGCAACATAACTGACAACCTCTGAAACTCACTGATATATATCTCCAAGCTGCCTATCTATCTCAACTATGCAAGATCACGGAAGAATATCTCAGGATCCTTCCTGTCAAAACGCTCCACCAATCTGTCTACAAAATCCTGGTATGAAGTCACCTGGTTGTGCTGCAAAGTAACCATACCATGTGACCACTAGTCGTGAGCTGCGCCCTCCAAATGCAAGGTGGCGTATCTGATGGCATCTATCTCTGACATGGGCCTTAATGCTAAGAATGTATCCAACTTATGTATCCATGCCTGTGCTGTCATCTATCCACTACCATCAAAAGAAGGTAAAGTGAGCTTACTAGCAGCTCGCTGCAACTCACTGTCATGGCCTCTAGGTCTCCTGTTCTGTCGAGTACTCCTCATGTGCTCTCTCCTCTGATTCAGGTAACGATCAAAGTTGAGTAACTCACGCACATGTGGTGGTAATGCCTGCCATTCTGCAGTAGCAGCTCTAAGATCATCCTGAAAATCCTCCTGCACATCACTCTCTTCTACCTCCTGAGCCTCCTCTCTAAGGAAAGTAGGACGAGTAGGTCTATCTGCTGTCCAAGACCTATGCCTGGGAGCACCCTGTGAACTAGCTACACTCCTATTATCATGATCAGGTGTGCCTCTACCATGCTCCTGAGCTCTGGGCTGAACAATTCTCTCCATCATAGTGGTCAAAGTACGCAATGACTAGACTATCTCCTGCTGTCTAGTATCCATGGTTCTGAAATAATCCCTAGCATCATCATCTGCATTCCTAGGAACTCTAGGTGGACTCTGTGACTGTCTCTCACCCATGGTAAGAGTATCTTCAAATACCCTCTAGAGCTGCCCTTCTTCGTGTGTAGTACCTGTGATGCCCAAATGCTGAAGGATGCATATAGGTTTCTTACCCAACAAGATGGCAAGAACACCGCTCTGATACCACTGTAATGACCCTTACCAATAGGATCACTAAAAACCTCCAAATCTGAACCGAGTCAATTTGTCAAACACTTGACATGCACTGAACTGTTTGGTTTGAAATGATGTGTTTGTTGTTTTTGGGCATCAAAGCAATTGAGATAACAAATCCACAATGTTCAATTGATACTAGACAATGCCGATATGTATATGAAATGCAATGATGTAAGAACAGTACCAAACAAAGATGTATTACAGGGTTGCCAATTACAATATTCAGAATTTCAATGACTTGGCACCTAGGAAATACAATGGACTATAGTAAACAATAATAGAGCCCTTATATCAATACAAATGCCAATTGAAATATGAAATACTCAGAGTCTGATTACAACAGCGACTGATTCCTAATAATGTGTTGACTGTTACAGCAGTGATAGTAATGCAACTCCTTATTACAATTTTGACATCAACATTTACTATTCTTATTGACCAAATACAATGCAAGAACCTGGAATTTTTGATGCAATGTGCTGACTGAATGAGACCAATGCTGAAGACTCCAAATCGCACCCTGAACTGCTCCCAAAATGGCCCAGAACAGTGCCGTACCCTGCTGATGTACCTGACCGTATAGTACGGACATGTACGGCAGTTATAGTAATTCCTTGCAAGCGTTTTGGCTGCCGAAAATGATGGAAACAGAATCGCCTGGGGTTACATTACAACCTCCCAAATGCATAAAAACAATCTCCAAATGGTTATGAAGATATGAATGAAAATGTGTGTCCAGGCCCTGGTATGGACTTCTCAAGAAATGCACCAAAATGATCTTCAAACTCAATCAAATTGATTCTCCAATGCAATGATGCAATCAAAATCCTTATTCAATCAGATTCAAACCCTTACAACAAATTCTCAATGAAGTACCAATGAGATGGCTGAGTACCAACTCCAAACTTGCAACCCTTCAGTAGATATTTCACTACCTCAGTTATGCCAATCTAGGGGAGTTATCGTTCCCAAAGATCGAATAGTATTTGCAGACCCAAAAGACTACAAATTGCTCCACAATGGAAGAAGTAGAAAAAATACCAAATCCAAGCATGTAGAAATGATAGCCCAAGCCCCTATTTATTCTTTTTCTTGAGAAGTTACTAGAACTTCTAGAAACATCTAATTATAATGTACTTTATAATAAAATAACATTATAACAATAAAGTACATTTCTCAACTCAAAAATATAACAATGTAGGCCAAGATGTCTCATAACCGAATGTAGGCCCAACTAGACTGAATGTAGGCTCGAACTGGATGTAGGCTCGCTTCTGGACGTAGGCTCCACTACAACTGCATGTAGGCCTCAAACTGGATGTAGGCTCTGCCGAATGTAGGCTCTGTCAGCAATAAACAATCAAAAGATCCACACAATGACTCTCTCTCCAAACTATTTGCCTACGAGAGTCGATGATAGGCAAACCCATCATGAACGAACATGTCTCTAGAAAGGGGACATGACAATCCAATAAAAAAAATGATAAAATAAATCAATAAAAAGAATGAATAACTCATCAAAATCAGTTTTAGAGCTGAGTGAATGATTTTAGATGCTCAAATCTTCCAAACATGAGGCGTTTTTGAAGAAAAATGATCAAGAAGTGGACTGTTTTTATCAAAATACATGTGCTGTACATTACAAACAGCATATGCAATGCATATAAAAATCGACGTCCAAGATATTTAATGCTGAAAACTCACTTTTCAAATGCAAAGACATATATGCTAACATGCTGAAAATCGACACCTTCCTTTGCATATTAAAAACGTTGTTTTTAACATTCATTACATATGCTGAATGAAGTTGATCTCAAAGCATATGTAATGACCATAAAAATCGATGTCAATAACATGGGAGTTAAAAACGTTGTTTTTAAAATGCATTACATATATGCATATAATTGATTTTAAGACAATGCAATGGTAAGAGAAATTGACGTTAATGTATGGAAGTTAAAAACGTTGTTTTTAAGTTTCATCACATATGCACTTTGAGTTTGAAAGCATATGCATATATGCTGGAAATCGACACCCTTTCTTGGATATTAAGAACGTCAAAAACAAAAGGCATTACATATATGTAATAGCCTCAAAAATCGACGCCCTTTGCAAAAACGTTATTTGGAAAAGACATTACATATGCATATAATCATTTTCAAAGTATATGCAATAGCATGAAAAAACGATGTCAATACATATGCATATAAAAACATAAAAAAAAAGGGAAGGATAGCATATGTTTTCAACTTAAAAATCGACGCCCTTTGCATATGCATTAAAACGTTAATTTTAAATGTCTTTACATATATGTTAAGACCTCTCAAATCGACGTCAATAACATGGGAGTTAAAAATGTTAATTTTAAATGACATTACACATATGTTAAGACCTCTCAAATCGACGTCAATAACATGGGAGTTAAAAACGTTAATTTTAAATGACATTACACATATGTTAAGAACTCTCAAATCGACATCAATAACATGGGAGTTAAAAACGTTAATTTTAAATGACATTACACATATGTAATGGCCTTAAAATTCGACGCCCTTCGCATATGCATAATAACGTTTGTTTTAATGTTGAGTGTATATGCAAAGACTTCGAAATTTAACGTATACGGAAGGTTAAAAACGTCTTTTACATATAGCCTTTACACATATTAAAAACATATGTAATAGCTATTGAAAATCACGTAATAAGGGAAGAATATTTATTTTTAATATATTAACATGCAAAGAACACGTGTAATACATTAAAAATTTAACACCAAGGGAAGAGAAACAATAAAGAAATGAATACGTTCTTTTGAAAAACATATACATATCCTTATAAATATGACTTTTATGGAGAAAAAGCCACCGGGGAAGTTAAAATACGTCATTTTAAATATGCAGTTGCATATAAAAACAACACTTAACAAGTATTAAATATGCTCTTTAGAGATCCAACTGCATATGTTTGAAAATACATAGAATACACATGCAGTCGTTGATAAAAACAACGTATTTAATATGAAAAAGACTTAGAAGTGAGGTTTTAAAAGTGTTTTGCACATTGATGATATGCAGTGAAGAATAAAAACCACACCTTTAATACTTAAGTCTTTTAATTTGAATTAATTTAATATAACTATAGTATTTTAATAAAGTAACATAAAATTAGATTATTTAAAAGCTAATTTTATGAAAACATTAAAAACTATAATCAAATCAACTCGGAATGAGTTGAAATTTGAAAAATGAATTATAAAATCCATTAAATATATCAAATGTAATTCAAATTCGTGCAATTGACTTCAAAAACCCCACCTTTAATGGATTTTTAAAGAATATGCAGTCAGCCTGAAAAACCCCACCTTTTTCATCATAACTTGAGTTATACATCTCCGTTTGATTTCTAAGTTGGCTCGAAACGAGCGTATTTCAGAGGGCTTTCGACTCGAGGAAAAATCAAGATTAAAAACAAAGGGAAGAACGAAAAGAACGCATGAAACGTGTGTTATAAAGAGCTTTTCAGGGATAACGAATCGCCTTTACATCACTTTATAAAAAAAAACGTTCGAAACATAGAGGATACTCCTATGAATTGACAAAAAAATTTCGTAGGGTTGCCACAATTTTGTGATCTCAAAATTGAGGACAACATCTTCCTAGATATATTTTCTACTAGAGTCTTAAATTCCTTGAGTCTTATAAGAAATTCTTCTGACTCTTTACACCAAGGTATATCTAAGACTCCCTAGAGAAATTATTTACAAAGATAACATAAACATCCTCTACTTAACACAGAAATACATTTCAAATATTGTTTATTTCCTTAAAGCACATCTTATGTAGATTCCTTCATGTTTAGGTTTTAGCTTTGAAAGACCCGTCACCTTTTCTATGAGGGGAGACAAATTTGAGATGTGTTATACTTTTATGTTAAGTATTAGAATAGGAGCTTCTCGGTATTACTTTCTAGCTTTACCTTACCAACTTCAGCTATAGAGGCTTGAGGTCTTGGTCTATCTGGGCACTTCAAGGCATAGTGTCCAAACTGGTCACATCTGAAGCATTGTACCTTGGATATAACTTTTCTTTTCTTAAATGATCTTTTGTCTTTAGTTTCTTTGTCTTTCATCCTCTTGAAGTTCCTTTTCTTGTGAGAATTAGTATTCAACACATGAATGTCTTCATTTGTAGAGTTTTGACCAATACCCCTGGTGATTAGCCTAGATTCCTCTTGAATGCAATCTATCTTCAATCGATCAAATTTAGAGAATTTTGGCCGTGCATTGATTCCTTGAATAAACGCTTCCCATGAAGTTGGTAGTCCATTCAAGGCCAACATAGTTAACTCCTTGCTATCAATAAGATGCCCAATGCTGGAAAGTTGGTCCCTTAATTCCGTAATCCTCATAAAATATGATGAAATAGATTCTCCTTTATTCATCCTTATATGATGAAGATTTTGCTTGAGCAATAATGCCCTGCTAGTGTTATTAATTGCATACATATTTTCTAATGTTGAGAACATTTTGTATGCAGTGTCCAATTTGGAGATAATGGGAACGATATGGTCTTTAACTACATCTACCAATAGTTTCATAGCTTTATTGTTGTTCTTTATCCATTGGCGTTTATCTCCTTTTCTACAAATGCTTCCAATTCATGTTCTCTAAGAGTGAGCATAATTCTGAATTTCCATGAGAAAAAATTTGAGGCTCCTTCAAGACGATCTTCAAATCTAACCCCATTTGCCATTTTAACTTAGTGTGAAGAATGATACAAATGAGAGCTAGGTTGTCTTTTGATTTGAAATCTGATCAGATCTTCCTTAGACTAGCTTTGATACCATGTTATTGTTTGATCAGATTTGAGTATGTAATTCCTTTTAAAATTTGAGGTATATAATATATAGTTTCTTACTAGAATATTATCTAACCAATGTTGATCTACAATTGATATATAACATTTAAAGATAATTTCTCACTAGAATATTATCTAATCTATATTGATCTCCAATTGATATATAATATTAAATCTCACTATTTAATATATATATCAATATCAATATAATTTATATTGCTGTCTTCTAATTCTTCACAAATATATAAAGAAGACTTTTAAGTATTTCACCGATATGCAAAAAAACTGAATGTGTATTGCTGCAATTATCAAAATGAAGTGGATTTGTACATACTTATATCTTGTATGTCTCATGAAGAGGCATACCTCTTTGTGAGACCATAGGTCTCGCGAAAAGTTATGTCTCTTCGTGAGACATCCCATTAACATTAATCATAACACAAGTCGATGTTATCGACTTAACCATTGTTAATGATCATCGTTACCTTATGGCAGCTGATATCAATATCGAACCACAGCAATGTGAATATTGAACAGAATGAAGTTTGGGGATTAGTTGATATCGGTTGACGATGTCATTATCAGTAATGATAATCACAGTCAACATAATCATTTTTTATAATGATCTCATTAACAGTTGTTAGTAATCGGCGATATCATTTGATAATGATCTCAAACATAGTCGATATCATTATCGATAATGATAATCACGGACAATAGTTGATATCATTATCAATAATGATAATCACAGTCAATACAATAATTCAGAATCATTTTCAGTCAATACCATAATCGACTTTGGGTAATATTATTCATGGTTTGATCGATACCATAATCGACTATATTATCAACTTAGTAATATTAAGTTGGTATTGTTATCAACTTCATTAATAATTAAAGTTGATAACAATATCAGCTTAATAATATTAAGTTGATATCAACATTGTCAACAATTTATAGTTGATAACAATATCAACTATGATATCGATATTACCTTAATAGTATTAGTCATCATTAATTAATACTATGATAGTTATCAATAATAATTATCAGAGTTATCAGTAATGCTATCTATTATCAGTATACTAATGAATCTTGATGAATTCTACAAATGGTAAGATCGTCATATTATGAAATATATAATCACATTATATCTAAAGAAGGAGAGATATCAAATGCTTAAGGCCAATAGGCCAATTAAGCATTTGATTTCATCGGTTCGAATAATCTGACTGAAGCTACAAACATTAACACAGGTCACCAATTCAAATCATTTTTGTTCATTTTATTATAAAACAAGGCTTTAGCTATACAAAGTCAAATATTGGTTATCATGCCCAATATTAAGTTATCCATCCTCTATTTCGGTCTTCGTATAGATTACAGGACTTCAAAAATTTGACACTAATGTTGGCATTAACAATCTCATATTGGCCTGATAGAGAAGCTCCCCCTTGTAGCTCTGGGGCTCCTATATGAGTCTTTCAAGTTTTTCCTAGGTTAATGAGCTCCAGCTGGATCAGCTCACCAAGTCAAATCACTTTTGTTCATTTAATTGTAATACTAAGACTTTAACCACAGGCTAGTTTGACTACAGGAAACAATCAACCAAGTCACTGTTTCTTTAAAACAATTCCACAAACACGAAATAAAAACCAAGATTTTGGGAAAAGATTAAGGAAAACCTGGCATGGTGAATGCCCAAAATTGTGCTTGTAAACCTCATTGGCAATGTTGTTGATGTCAAACGCCTCCACAACTGTTGCATGAATTCCAGATTGCTTAAGGGAAAACCTCTGACATAATCAAAAGTATAGTTGTTAGAAATCAGAATTTCAGACATTACAAGACAGAAAATATTGAACTTATTACATTAAATTGGAAAAATCTCATAAACCTGGTATTATCCGTTTGTGGACTGGATGCATGGAAAACATGCCTTTCATGCATATTAGATTCAATTTTGAAACCTTATTAAAAGGCTAAGAAGTAAAGAAACAAGTTAATAACTATACTTGGATGGTCTATGTTATCACTGAATTCTACAACTACAAAAATTGTGTACTACTTTGGTGACATGCTTGGAAAGTTGAGACTACAAAACAAACGGTTTGCATATAAATATGCTGGACAAGCTAGATATATAACATGCTAGGCAGCTACTGATATCGGTGTGTATCTAATTTACTTGTTGATGAATCAATGTAGCTATAGATGTACAACACACACAACGACAAAAGAAATCCAAGAGTTATCTACATGTGATTCATACTCTGGGTGGATGTCAATAATCCATGAATTTTAGGCCAACAAGAAAAGTGTTTGGCAGATAATTTGTTCAACATTTAAGCATTAGGATCCCAGTGGCCTCCAAAACATCAATGCTCACAAGGGAATTATTTATTGCTTTCTTGATTGAGAGGTAGATTGTTCATCTGCCATCTTTTGAACCCTTGGGTTAAATTACTTGATAAGAAGAGCAAGTATCAATATGGTCTTTTTCTTGCACAAATGTGCACCATGAATATGGTGAAGTCTAGAGTTGAGATCTTATCAGTTCAATTGACAGGATTAATTGCAATTTTGTATATGTGGTACTATTTTCCGTATTATCTGTTAAGGTAAGTTCTTAATATTTAGAAAAGAAAAGGTTATTGACTGAACTGGAATATTTGATGTAAACAGTGATTTTAGTAACATGTTTATCATACATATCTACATTTGTTGTTCATGATCAAAGTGCATGTTTCAAACACATGTATTATTTAATAATGTTTCATGTTCTTAAACTTAAAGCCTATTTTATTCTCTTATCATATTTAGTCGCATCTAATTATGTTGAGGCAGGTGTGTTCAGCCAATGCAACATTTTGACTTATTCAGAATTCTCCATGTACTTCATTAGTTACTGTTAAAAGGGTTTTCTTAATTGATAGAAAATCCAGTTTTATATAGACAGTGTACAATGCATATAGAGATGCTGAAAGCATTTTGTTTTCCTATAATTGTGTGTAGTGTCTATACTTTGTAGATTAGTGATTTGTGAAATATGTATAAGATAATTTGTATGTATTCTATCTGAACCTATAAATATTTGAACTTTGATTACCATCTATATTTCCAATACAGTTCTTGTTTAAGCCACAGTTCCATATACGGTCACAACAACCTAGGAATCCTAAAAAAGAAAATTTCAACCTAATGGACTATAAAATTAAAAGGAAAACAACCAGAGAGGTTGATGTCGCAAGACATATCACTTATTTTATTCAACAAGATGCAAAAGATAGACAGCAGACGCCACAAGAAAATGTAATATTTTAGTTTGCATTTCAAGGAGAATGATTCATGATTCTTCTGCCCCACCCTTTAGCCAGAAGATTTATACAGTTGGATGAGGACACAGAGCAACACCAAGAACAAGATGAGAGACAGTGTTGCTAAGATTAAAAGTTTCATTAATGTCAAGCTAATCTTGTAAGTTCAAGCCAGAGTACTCAGGTAATGATGCAAGGATTACAGTAGATGGGCTTGAGTTTATGATACTGCTGCTTTAAAAAGTGCTTCTTGTCCAAGTGATACCATTCGTATGTAACCTGGAACTGGTGAGGCAAGCCATATTGTTCATTAAAAACTGTATGCTTACCCCAAGTTCAGAAGAATCTGTCAAGCTTTGTTGTGAATTTTGTTAAGTGTCTAGACAAGGAAGAGGTTATCTCTTGCTCATGTGAATGGGACATGGATGGTAGCAAGAAGAAGGAAACCATAGCAGAGCGCAAAGGGAAACTGCCTATTCTTACCAATAGAGATGTAATTGTACAATGCTGGGAGGTCAAGATCTTTCTAGTCTAAACTTTATATTTCAGCCTTGAGAAAAACAAGAGAACTGCAGAATGTTTACCAATCCACTCGGCTACTAGGTAGCAAGGTAGCAACAGCAGATTTTAAGAACAGTGTCTAGTAATAATAGAAATGATCAAGAAAGAGTGGAAAGTACAGAATTCTGATTTGCAGTTTAGGGGGTCATGGTAGAATTCTTTTTTTCCACTTAAGGTTGAGATATGTTCTAGTTGGATACACTTTTTGATGGAATTAAGGGAGTCATGGTAAAAATCTTTTTTTTCCACTTAAGGTTGAGATATGTTTTAGTTGGATACACTTTTTGATGGAATTAACTATGCATGTATTGCCAAAGAAGAGGTTTAAATATTCAAGAAGCAAGATTAGATTTGCACTTGCATTACTCAGCTTGTTTCAAATTTTTCCTAAAATCTCCCAAAATGATAGGCACAACACGTCCTCATTTCAGAACTGCTTATATAGAGTATATATTCTAATGGATACTCTCATCAATTCTAAATGTTTCCAATTCAACTCCCTCTCCTATCTTATTCTGAAGCCATTATGGGAAAAACCCTCATATTTTGAAACCATTTACAGGTATATTCCAAAACCACTTACAGGAAAATATTTTTGCTGAGTATGTAAAGGTGAGAGTAGGGTTTGAGAGATTCTTCCTGGGAAAAGATGTACTAAATAGCTAGCATTGTCTGGCCTCCCTATACCAGGGTACATCCTATGCTAGAGAATGCTTTGTAATAAGGAAGCAGTCCCCATACACGGGATTATCAGATCTATTTTGTGGAGCTAGAGGTCTTATGAGACGAGAGAAAACCTGCCACAGGATAAATTGGAACCTTATCCTGGAATGTAGGAGTCCTTGCCTTTTAGTTCTAAGATTTCCAGCTGCTAGCTTTGGGGTGGATTTGGACATTTGCCCGACCAGCTTAAGGGTTTGTTTGTCATGTGGGTGGCATTAGAATGCAATTTTTTAACATTAATTACTACTGAAAATCTGGAACCATCAACTTACTAAAAATTCTGAGATAAAAATTTTAACATTACCTGCTGCTATAAAATCTATGGAACCACCTGATTGATAAAGGCTCCCAGAAATTCTCAACAGCGCCCATTGAGAAATTTTAGATGGCCTAAAATTTCCCCCTCCAGGCATCCTAACCTGACATTACCTGACATTGCCTGCAATTGCAGTGTCATGCACAATGAGCCCTCTTTAGCTTGTGAATGTTATCTGTGCAGGTTGCCTAATTTACAAACTACTAATAATAATTCCATACCCCTACAATGAGAGGTTCTTCATTTGGACTCCCCTTCCTTCTGCAACTTGGCTTTAACCTTGGGCGGCCAAGGAATGGAGGATTGCATTATAGCCTTTCCAGCTCGAAAATATATTAAAAACAAAAAAATCATGAAGTGGATGTTGCAACGTGCAAATTAACTCACGTAAAAGCGTCATGGATCAGCACAACGGTACAAAAAAATTGAAATCGAAATTTGCGAGGCAGCGCAACGGTATAAAAATTCTGAAAACAAAATTAGTAAAGGGCGAATTTTCTGTTACAAGTCAAAGAATACCGTTGGCATTCATCAAGCCACTCTCTTATATTGCATGTTGAATGAACCATGACAGCCTAAAATCATTTCCACAAACTTACAACAAAAAATCTAACGCACGCATATATACGAAAGAGAATATTTATTTAAAAATATAATTACCATGCCTCCAATACCGCTGTAGAATTCGAGCGCTTTAAATTGATCTCCTCCCTCCTCCATGGTCTAGAAATAACGGCGGGTTTAATTTTCCAGGTTTTCAAATCAGAGAGGAATTTGCCCGTCAAGAAGGCGTCTACTATAACCACATTCTGTCTACTATAACCACATTCCGGATGATTAATGTTTAATTTTTAATAATACTCGCATTGATAAAGTTTATAGATGGCTGAATGAATGAGGAGTATGAAGGCTTGCGAATAATATATTAGAATTATGAGTTGGGGTAAGGCTTTGAAAATGAAAATATTTTCCGTTTGTTTGCTGGAAGATGGTAGGAATTTGAAAACATGAAGATGTATTTTGATACGGCCAAATTTTCATTTTGGTCCAAAATAAGAATTTGGCAAATTCCAGGTCCTCAGGTGGAAGATGGCAAATTCTCATTTTGGACCAAAATGAAAATTTGGCCGTACAAAAGTACATCTTCCTGTTTTCAAATTCTTGCCATCTTTCGGCAAACAAACGGATTAGTGTTCAGATTGAAAAGAGAGTGAAGATATGGACAAGAATTATTTTTAAAATCATATAAAACTTATCAATTGTGAGAAATCATAAATATTTATAATTATTAGTCCAAAGACTAATGTTTTGGATTCAATAGTTTACAATTAGTAGACAATTCGGAAATGTGCCAACAAACAAAATCAATGATATGTTATAGTTTGTAGTTGTTTATTTTTTTTTAAAAATATTGGATTGGCGGGTGATATGTTTGTCAAGGTTTAAGACATTTTTTTTATAAAAAAATATGAATTGACCAATCAAAACATTGAATTTAATAAAAGATAGTGAAACTCTTAATGTTACCTATAATAAAAATAAAAATAAAGCAACACAAACTAATGAACAAATAATTGTCAGATCTTTTGCCACATCAATGATCGTTCTTTTATATCTGACAATTGAGAAGGTAGCTAGGGCTTCTCGTCATAAGTGCATTGTGTAAGAGAAGGAGATGACTAAATTTCATTTTGTTGGTGTATTTAAATATTTACTAATTACACTTTACTTAGTTTATTTAGGATAATGCATTACATAGTAGTTTACATTGTAGACATCTAAGAGTTTGCATTTCATTTTAGCATATGGTGTAGGAGAATTTCCACTTTAGGTGTGAGATCCACCTTTAGTGCTCTTATCACATTATCATTCTCTCATTGTTGCACATACTTTATTGTACAATGGAGGATGATCCACCTTTGATGGACATGTGATTCCACCTAGTGTGGTTGATAGCTTATCATCTCCTTATCATGTAGTCTTATTGCATTGCCTATATATTGAGGCACTCCTACTTTGAAATGATCTATTATCATTTGATTATTGATCATCATTGAATCTAGTCATTTGAGGATCATATCATTTTGTCTCTCTTGTTGTGCTACCTATTGAGCTTCTAAGATCTTGGCATTTCAAATTCTGACATGGTATTAGAGTCATAGAAGATTTCATTTCATAGCCATTGGAAAGCTCTTTGCTTCAACTTTTAGAGAGCCACAATTTAGATCCAGAGATACAACAGCTTGTGGGAGCGTCTAGAGCAAGATCTAACCTCACCATTGTGTCTGGATGATTGTTCTGGTGAATTTTAACTATAAATTTGTCTACCTTAGGCAAAAGTCAAATCTGAGGCCAAAACAAATTACAAATCGGACTTGGGCAACTCGATCTGCAAATTGGGTAATATTTTTCAGAAATTATTTTATTCATTTTCTGATCTATAAATTTTTCTAAAGATTTTCCCTATCTGGCTGTATATTTCTGTCAATATTTCTTTCCTACAAAATTTGGGGTTTTTGTCGGGGTTCCACCCCTTGTTTCATCATCTATGATTGTAGGTGTGTGATCTACAATAGAGATAATACTGTGTAGGAATTTGGTGGTTGTCATCCAAGCCAACTGTATGATAGCACACATCATCATCAATGGTCACATCAAATCTATCATCACATCATACATAATTCAGTGACCACACAAGAACTCTGGTATAGACAATCGTCATCTTATCCAACCTCTTATCTATGGATTGTCCTCTTTAAACACCAGAGAGAAACCTTCCTTGGTGCATATGGAACTAAAACTCCCAAGGCCCGCCAACAGCCAATCAGTGCCACCAACCTACTATTGGCCAACGGTCTAGTCATTGATAGCGACCTCCACCTCGAGATACATGGTTGTATTTTAATCGGCCACACCCTGTGAGCAGCCAAATAAGAGCAAACATTTGGAGAATCCCAAGTCACCGATACACACGTGGTGACCTTTCATCAGCTCGAACTGGTAATTTAAAAAAATTTGCATTGGCATGCATTTAGCTGTCAAATTTAACCCAATGTTTGCATCATCAGCTTGGAATCTTAAATTTGATGGTTGTCTAACCGTCATATCTAGGTTGTTTTATTTTGTTGTGACAGTCGTTTGAATGCCAAATTTAATCAGATAATTATGCTGACATCAACAAGGTTTGAAAATTTGCACCCCTTACCATTTGTAGTTTCAATTTGGCAACCCAACTTCAAACGCCCATAACTTGCTCATTTTAAGTCCTTTTTTCAAGCAATGTTTTTTTTTTTTACTTTGGGTTGAATCTCTTGAATTTTTCACTGGTGCAACTATTTTATGGTTTTGGTGGACAGATTTTTTAAAAATCATAGTTTTTCGTGACTGTACATATCTGATCCCTATTTTAGTAACTCCAGAGGCTTTGTTCGGGCTCATACAGATACATTTTCAGGTGTCATTTTTTTAAGTGTATAATTATTCGAGTACTTTCAAGATTTGCTATTAGATTATAGCCTTATTTGGGCAAAAACATCACTTTCAAATCTAGGTCCTTTTTTGGCCTTGTATGGTCATTGTAATGCTTGGATGTTGATTTGATTATGAGCTATATTGCTTTGAGTCTTTTTTGGTCTCATTGAGGTGGTTTGGTAAGTGGCAATTGTACATATGTTATATGTAAAGTGTCAAAAGCATCATTTGGGGGGAGGGTTCTTGCTTGAGTGAATTTGGGGGGGGGGGGGGAGGATGGGCGAGGTGTCTTGTGTGCTTGTGTCTCTTTCTCTCTTGTGTTCTTTCATTTTTGCATCATGGGTTCACCTAAATTTCTATTGTTAACTTCACATAACTATGCCACATGGAAACATAAAATATGGAGTAAATTAAAGGAAAAAGGTTTAAACTTTTATGTAGATGGTACAATTTAGAACATAATGATCGTACTGCAAAAACTTACTGGTAAGTTAAAGACAATATGGCTTTAGGTATTATATAAGTTATGTTGATAAAAAGCTCTTCTTGCACATTTCAACATTTAAGGATGTCAAGGGTGTTTGGGACAAACTTGAAGATTTGTATAGTAAAGTGGATAAGGAAAAGGGATTCACAATTGAGGATGATCTACTTCTCTTGGATCTTAGAAATTTTGACACAATTCAAGACTATGTCAACAAATCCAATGAGTTGAGAGCGCTACTTAAGGATTGCAGTAATCCCATGAATGATGATAGATTGATTATTCGCATCTTTAAGAGACTACCTTCAGAATATGCAACTTGTGGACCTCGAGTTACAATATTCACGAGTTGACCATGGGAAGTGCCTTCACTAAGCCTTCATTTGATGCATTTGCAAAAATGTTGATGTTGGAAAAGTCAAAGTTTATGGATATGGGTATTCTCAAGTCTTCAAAGTTTATGGCATTAGTGGCTAATAATGAGAACCAAAGAAATCAAGATGGGAAAAGTTTCAACAATAACAAAAAGAAGTGAATCCAAAATCACAATCAAAGACACAATAATCTTCGTCTTCACAACAAGGCAATTCTTCTTTCAACAAGAAAGGAAACAACAAGAAGAAGGATAAACTATTTTGTGCATATTGCAAGAAACCAAATCATGATGAACATCATTGTAAGACTAAGAGGATTGATGAGTTGGAAAACTTACTTAAGAAGAACAAAATCAATGTGCCAAATGTTTCCAAGGATTCATCTCCATCCACTTCAAAGGAAAAAGGGCAACACTTATGGAAAGTTCAAGTTCTTCAGAGGAATGGATTCTTGACTCAGGTTCCACACATCATATAGGTGCTTCAAAGGGGCACTTTTCTTTATTGGAGCCATCTAAGGTACCTCACATCTTTGTAGGGAATGATACGCAAGTGGAAGTTAAAGGGAAATGACAAGTTGAGATGGAAAATGGACAATTCAAAGATGTTCTATATGTTCCTAACCTTAGCACCAATATCCTTTCAATTTATTAAATCACTCACTATGGAGGTGGAAATAAAGTTGAGTTCCTTCATGATTCAGTCACAGTGCGAAATCTTAAGGATGATTCATTAGTTGACTCATACTCAATCACAAAGTAAATTATGACATGAGTGGTATGGACATCTTGAATTCCACTATCTTCAACAGCTTAGCTCGAAACATATGGTCAGAGGTCTACCTACCATCAACTTTTATAAGGGTGAATTTTTCAACTTGTTCAATGGATATGCATCTTCAAGAGAAGTTTGAAAAAGGGAAGCCTTGGAAAGCATCAGTTGTTCTTGAGTTGGATCACAGTGTTCTAGCAAGCCCCTTTCCAATGACATTAGTTAACAAGGGTTGTTATGTCCTCACTTTCATTGATGACATTTCCCACTACACATGGGTCTACTTTCTTGGTCACAAGAATGAAGTGTTTGATAAGTTTCTAACCTTCAAGGTTCATGTTAAGAAGAAATCAAGTAAAGTCATAAAGGTTCTTCTTATAGACAATGAAAGAATATATGTGAGCTCAAGACTTACAGGCTTTTGTGAACTTGAGGCTATTGATCTTTAGAATCCAGTTTCATTTAGTCTAAAACAGACAAGAGTTGTAGACATGAAGATTAGAACTCTTAAGACAATGGAAAGTTACATGATTGAAGCCAAGTCTCTTGATCCATCACTTTTGGTCGAAGCTATAAGTTGTACCAATTACATCCTTAATAGATCTCCTCATAACTCTGTAGATGTGATAGCTCCTTTTGAGGCATAGTGTAGAAGAAAACTAGTTGTGAAATACTTCATAGTATTTAGTTGTCCAACATGGGCACACCGTGATGTCCCCATTTTGAAATAGAAATTAATATTTTATAAAATAATAAAAGAAAATTTAATAAATAAAATAATATAATCTAATCTATTATTAAAATAATAAAATAATATATAAGCATATTAATATATTATTACAATAAAACATTATTAAAATAATAATAGAAATATGATATATAAATATAATATATAATATAATATATTGATATTAATAAATTATTAAATATAATAAATAATAAATAAGCAATCACACTATGAGTATAATCTCTTATTATTTATAATATATTATTCATATAGTAAATATAAATAAACAAAATAACATAATATAATCTAAAAGACATGACTTTTGGAAAAAAAAAAAGTATAAGAAAACAATCATCGGAAAAAAAGAAAGGACACGAAGAAATAATATGGAAACCTTGGGAGAAAATAATAGAGGAGAAAATTAGGGAGAAAAGCTAGGAGAAAATGAAGGAGAAAAGATAGGAGAAAATAGAGGAGGAAATGTAGGAGGAACTCAAGAGAGGAAAAAATAATATAAAGGAGAGTGAAAGATAAAAGACTTCCAAGGAAAATTCAATATTGTGGTATGTCATTTAAAATACAAATTAATTAGCCGATAGGCTTTCTCCTGGGGAGATGCCAACCAGATTATCCAGACTTCCCGGTAGTCTTACGCCAAGAAAGAGGAAACTGATACATGAACGGCGCCAGAAACATGGCAGTGCCAAACAGGTCACAATAAAGCATTTTTTTTACGCATAAGGTGGAATGTGGGCACAATTTCTGGACAACAATGGTATGGCTTCCACTCCTGCTAATGTGTACAGATTATTTATGGTATAAAATGTGTGAACATTGTACACCAGCGCAATAATAAACTAATAATATATCCACTAAATTGTCTTAAAAAAAACTAACTAATTATGCATATCAACACCAGCACACATTTCTTGGCAAGTGTAATCTACAGTTACGTAGTGCACATTTTAGTGGCTCGTGTCAATTTTTCATTTCGTTATTAGATACGACACATGGCCTCCATGCAAAAGAGAACATACGTCTTATTTATGTGCTTACATTTTGCCTTTGCAACTTTACATATGTCAAATTAACCAAAGTTCACTTAAGCCAAAATAATAAGCAATGTACTACGAGAATTCAATAGCACCAAAACCAGGTTCGGTGAGCTTTTGGATAAAATATCTAAGCTACATTGACCTGTGCATTGTCTTCATGGCTGATGGCAGAGAAGATAATAAAATTACCTCAGCATTTGATAGGATAGGGATGCAAGGCCTCAATTTTGAATCCTCATTGTAAATCGAGATCTATTGTCAATAGTTTTGCTTTCATAATCTGGAATACCCATTTTATGGAAGGGTGGAATTGAATGATAATTTGTTGGTGTAGCTTTAGAATCTATGTTCTAAAATTCTCGTCCTCTGTAATTTGATTTTATTGTGAAAATTCTCCAACATGCCTTTTATGGGGAGCGGATTTGAGTGAGTGTGCTTTGATGGAAGTATATATGTTGTTCGAAAGCCTTTGCATTGGTACGGGCGGGGAGGAATATAGGTACAAAGGTTATGGAGTTTAGCTTTACATTACCCCAGTGCATTTACATGAAAGTTTCTAAATCTGTTATGTGCATATCCATGTCCATTCAAATTGTGAGGCCACATGCCATGAGACCACATTTCTTTAAGGGGCCTATGTGTACAATCGATGCCTCTAGATTTCATCACTTGCCTTCTTATAGCGGATTCAAAATTGGTCTTTAGCTTTTCTTCTCCACTTCTATTTTATGCATATTTAAGGATCCAATTTGATTAATTTCCTTAGGTTTTAAGTGCTATTTATTTCATTGGATGACGTTGGAATCACTTCTTACATTGCATTATGCAAACATAACTGTTTCACCCAATATTTCAATGTTGCAGCATTTAAGAAAGGCATTACCATTTTGTTCATTTGAATGTAAAATGCTTCTATTAGAAATACAATAAATTTTCACTGAAAAATACAATTTTGTCTATAAATTTTAATTATTTGGGATTTGATGATTTGTAGAAAAATAATTTTTATTTAAAATTTGATGATTTGTTAGAAAAATTCAATAGATAAGTTGTTTCTTGTCCAAATATTGAACATGTTAGATATCCCCTGGTAGGATATCGATGACCATCAAGAAAACAAAGTCACATATTCTGTATTCGTTGTAGTGAAGTGTACTTGAACAGGAATCCACATCCTGGGAAGCAATGCAAGTTTAGTTTCTTTGCTGAACCTTTTAGATTTTGATTTCACGGATGCAACACCACCTTTTGATTGGAAAGGTATTAAGGTGAATGTTCAATGGACAATTACAACAGGGTCAAGATTTTAGGGCATTGACATATGGTTTGTTTCAGAGTCTAGGGCATTATTTTTCTCGATATAAAATCTTCACAGTTTCTATGAAACAGTGATGCAGTATCATAATTATGTGTTTGTCATTTTTTCTTTTCACCCGCAAGAATTTGACTACTTTGCTTTCTCAATTTGTTTAATAAAGTAGAAGATAATTTGACTAATTTTTCTCTTAGAACAGCTCTACTATTATTTTACTTTTGATGATTAATCTTCTTCAAGAACTGAGAATTGTTACCTTTGTGAGCTTGGAACAAAATATCCATGGTAATAGATAAGTGATATTGGTTTTGTATTGTAACACAGTTTAAACTGATGCTTTCTCAAGCCCAAAATATTGTGAATTGTTGTTTGTTGAGATTGAGAGTTTACTTCAAGAGTTTACCCAAAAGCCCACATCATGCATGTCTAACCATGATTGCAATTTATGAAGTCGTGTTTTGGTCTAACAATATTCCAGAGAACAAAATCCTGTCGCTTATACCTGGTTGAAATTTTTGAAACTCCGTAAGTTTTGCCAAATGAGTGAAAACTCAAAAGCTTTTGAATAGCCCATTCAGAATCTTCTAAATCGGATTTTGACCAAACCAAAATACATGCATGTGCCTGAATAAATAGTTTAGAAGTTCTTAGCAACAAGATATTAATCTAATCTTATTCCTATTTTTTATGCTACAGATGCAGATGCAGATATAGATACAATTTATGTTTTTTTTAAAATATGTCCAACACCCCAAATCCAACATACTATATCCATACCTGATCCCAATTCGGCAACTTGGAGGATTTGTAGAAATCGATTCTCCATTCTAAGTTTAAAAGATTTTATTTTTCTCTTCTCGCTCCTCCATTTGTGCTCTGAAATATTTACAAACTCTTAAAGTATCAAATTTATTGTTGACAAAATACACAAATCTTCTCTTGCTATAATCATCTATTTTACGTAAGATAATTCTCTGTAACTCCAATAGACAAGGGTGTGATTGGACCACAAATATCACTCTGCTCAAGTTCTACGTTAGTCTTTAGCTCTTCGTGAGGCTTTCTAAAATTGATTTCTATGCTTCTTTCCAAGCATATATGCTTCACATATAGCATTGGTTTTTACAAGTTTGGGCAGATCAATAACCACATTAGATTCTTCCAAGACCATCAAGCAATGTTTCTACAAATATGCCTTCGCACTGTACGGTAAATTAAGCGATTAGTTGATGGTATTTTAGGTATTCTCAACTGAAATTAATACATATTAGAAATAATATATGCACCATTTCTATTATATATGCACCAATTCTTTCAAGTACAAACTATTTAATTGTAATTTACAAAATTACACACTAATTTACATATATTAGATATATTTAATTTTATATAATTAAAAGAAATTTTATAATTATTTTATTTCACATCAATTTTTATTTCAAATTGAAAGTTATCTTATATTTATTTTATATATTTAATAGAATAGATACTTACATCTAATTTAACTAAAATAGAATAGATATTTAAATTTAATTAACCTAAAATTTGATTAATTTATATAAAACTCAATTAATTTATATAAAAGATGTATATTATTTTATTTTATAGATTTAGGTTTTTATTAATAATGTCTTTTTAGTGCAATTATTTACATAAATATTTAAGAGTAAATAGAGAAATTAGCTTGATACAGGAGGTTGATTTTAAAATTAAAACTAAAAAACATTAAAAATTTTCATTATGAGATGTATTGTAGAAAACCCAGTCAGATCCAAACTTTACGCCACAAATATTCTCTTTTGAATCAAAGCTATAAATTTATTCATAGATATTCTCTTTTGAATCGAAGCTATAAATTTATTGATCAAGTGGGTATGGTCATTTGAATATTGTCAAGGACTGCGAAATCCGTGACACACAGTTGTTATCAGTACATAATAATCATTGAGTGAACATTTTCTACGATTGTGAACATTTTCTACAATTGTTAAAAGAGAAGCGAAAATGATACAAGTAGGACTTGCAAATGAAGCTACCCATAGAAAAAACAAGAAATAAAGATGATATCCAACTTTAATTCTCCTACCGATGTTTTCAACTTCTACATTATGTGTTTATGAAGATAAATTAGGATGAACTTAAATACTAAATGATAATTTAATTAATTGGATTTCATGTATTTTGTTGGCTACATATGCAAGCCTATTGCATTAGGAAATAATAGTTACAGGGATAGAGAGATATAGGGAGAGATGATAAGGGATAGGTTAAGAGAGAGGGGGGAGATAGAGAGATATAAGGAGAGATAAGAGAAGAGAGGTAGAGAGAAGGGAGATATAAGGAGATAGACAAGGGAGAGTGAGGAAGGTAGAGGGAGACAAGGAGATAGACTTAGAGAGAGGGTAGGTAGGGTAGTGAATGTTATGATTCAATCTATTAATTTTTTAGAATTGAGAGTGAATGTTATGATTCAATCTATTAATTTTTTAGAATTGAGACTTTTTTTTTGTCTTTGCTTTGCTTTAACTTGTTATCTTAAAACTAAATTGGTGGAAAAGTTTGACCCTAAACTTTCAATAGAGATAGAGAGATATAAGGAGAGATAAGGAGGGAGCTGTAGAGATAAGGGAGATATAAGTAGACAGAAGTTTGACCCTAGACTTTCAGTAGAGATAAGGGAGATATAAGTAGAGAGAGAAGTTTGACCCTAGACTTTCAATAGAGATAGAGAGATATAAGGAGAGACAAGGAGAGAGTGGTAGAGAGAAGGGAGATATAAGGAGAGAGAGAGAGAAGGAGAGATATAAGGAGACATAAGGAGGGAGTCATAGAGATAAGGGAGATATAAGTAGAGAGAGAAGTTTGACCCTAGACTTTCAATAGAGATAAGGGAGATATAAGTAGAGAGAGAAGTTTGACCCTAGACTTTCAATAGAGATAGAGAGATATAAGGAGAGACAAGGAAAGAGTGGTAGAGAGAAGGGAGATATAAGGAGAGAGAGAGAAGGAAAGATGAATGTGTGTGTGAGAGAGAGGAATAAATATGGATAAATATAGATAGAGATGCACATAGATATAGAGATAGAGAGGAATAAATATGGGTTAATTATAAATATAGTGTAATTAGAGGAATAAATATGGATTAATTATAAATATAGTGTAATTAGAGGTGAATCACCTAAACAAATTGAAGATTAGTATATATTGTTTAAGCTTGCCTTGAAAATCAATCATGAGAACACCGTGAAATCATTTTCCTAAAATTATTTTTATGCTAATGGAAGCTAGGTATGTGGTAGAGGGAAACATCAAGCATGTTATCCTAAAAATGCTATGTCAACAATCACGGGGCTTGCAAAGGTAGCACTTTAATAAAAATAAAGGGTGTTAACATTTTGTTACTCTTTTTGACAAACTAATTATTTTTATAGATTTTTTAGTAAGAACAAGTTGATTTTCCTATTAATAAAAATTAAATTTGGCTTAAATAGCACACTCAATTTTCTTATTCATTTATATAATAATTGTTTACAAATGTAGCTAGAATTAATATTCATTTTAGTATTTAATAAGATTTTGTTTAAGTAAAAATATCAATAATTATCATCAATCATTAATCATGATTGTAAATGACGAGGAGTTAAATGCGAGTATCTTGAATTTTCCTAAAATGATTTGAGCCAAGTGATAAAGTCATTTAATTTTAGAATCCTTTTAATTTTGTTTAAAAATCTTCCAAAGATATTGTCTAGCAACGAGAAATCTAAAATCAAAATTTTAAAGTTTCAAAAATCTAATTTGGAAAAATATGGATAAATAGAGATTCACATAGATATACTTATAGAGGTAGAGAGAGAGGAGTAAATAGAGGTATAGGAAGATGAATATGGAGAGAGAGAAAGAGGACAAAATATAGATAAAGATACACATGTAGAGAGAGAGAGAGAGAGAGAGAGAGAGAGAGAGAGAGAGAGAGAGAGAGAGAGTATGAGGAAGAGATATGAAGGGAAACAAAGAGGAAGGGAGTGGGAGAGAGAGAAATGAGAAGTGATGGAAAGATAAAGATATAGTAAGTGATATATAAAGAAATGTGTGTCTAGATAGAGAGATGAAAGGTACAAAGGGGTAAGACAAGATAGAGATATGGAGGGAGAATGAAGGAGTGTCTATGTGTGTGAGAGAAATAGATATAGATTCATGGATAAAGAGAGTGTGTGAGTAATATTTTTCAATGGTGTGATTTATTTCATTTCCAAATTTGAAAGTATAGATGCCTAACAATTAAAATAAATTATACTTTAGGATTAGTTTATAACGTAATTTAACTTAGCATAGTTTTCCAAACAATATATAATTATTTCACACATTGGGAACAATAAAGATGAAATTATTCTACCTTATGTTTTACTATGTAACAAATATATAATGACCAAAATTTCCATATCACCAATACAATGGCATCATTTAATATATATAACACTCAGTAAGACAAACCAAGGTCTAGGAAGAAAGTAATATGTACGCTATATATAGAAAGAGAGTTTACTAGAAAAATCTGGTTAATACGAATGCTAATTTCTACCATGCTAACACGTATGTATTGATTAGAATGAGACATTGCCACGTAAGTTTTTATGATACTATTACCATAGCTCATAACAGATGTACAAAAATAATTCAACTGTCATATCAATATTACAAGCTATCTTTATATGTCAACAATACAATGACATTATATATATATATATATATATATATATATATAACACTATCGGCATAACTCTTGCACCCTTTAAAAGTGCAAGTGCTAGTGATTTATTTATTGAATAATATATATATATATATATCTATATATGAACATATTTTCAAGTTATATGGTATTTAGATATAGCTAGATTATACATACATACATACATACATACATACATACATACATACATACATACATACATACATACATACATACATACATACATACATACATACATACATACATACATACATACATACATACATACATATATATATATATATATATATATATATATATATATATATATATATATATATATATATATATGAATTAGTTTTAATTAAATTATTTATATATTTAAGAATTAATTAAAATATATAAATATATATATATATTTTAATTTTATATATATATATATATATATATATATATATATATATATACTATTTTGACATTCCTTATGTAGATAATGAAATCGATGTTATACAATTGTTGATGATTAATTTTATATTTATTTTCCCTCTAGTAGCCATACATATGAATCTTATATTCATCCTGAGCGAGGTTGATATAGCCCCATTGCCTATTTGTGATTAATGACAATTCAAGGTTGGTATAGCCCCGTTGCCTATTTGAGATGGATGGCAATTCGAGGTTGATATAACCACGTTGCCAATCTATAAGTGATGGCAATTCGAGATTGGTATAGTCTCGTTGCCAAAGCTGAGATTGTTATAATCTCATAGGCAGTATATATACTGATACCATTCATATGCATATGCGTAGGCTTGGAATGCATTTATTGCTTCTAAGAGGTACTTATGGGTAGTGCTCTATGGGATGACATGTCAATAGCCCGGTTGCTTAGAGTGGATCTTACATCCTCAAGTCGAGAATCGGGAATTCTGTGAAGCCCAACCTAGAGGCAACCTTAAGAACCAAATTCCCCCCTTACTAACTTTAAGTAGAGTATGAGTCATAAATATTGTATAATATCTTGTATTAATATCAGTTTTGCAGGAAATGATAAGGAGAATAAGAAGGAACATTACATAACCAATATTATTTATTAAGGTTATATATTAATTGGTTGTTTAATACCATATAAAATATTAAAGATAAATAATAATCAAAATATAATATATCATTAAATAATAAAATATAATATAATATTAAATAATAATAGCTTATAAATTAAATATGATATATCAAAATATAAATTAGCAAGAAAATTAATTATAAATAAACATATCTATTATTGATGAAATATGAATATTTCATCTATGATTAAGAAAATGGATACATAAAATTAGTTCTCCTAAAAGCTTAAATGAGAAATTTATGTAAGGTCCTGACTAGGGACATTACAGTGGTATCAGAGCATGATCCTGCCATCTTGCAGGGTAAAAGTAATAAGGTAGAATTATAATTACACAACCATAAAATTTGGTATTGATTTGCAGTATGGATAGTACTATGGAAATATGAATTCTATCTTCATAAATGATGATAACCAAGCTATGCTTGGTAGTGAGATAATCTCCATAGTATGAGAGATTGATATAATCTCCATAAGAATGACTTGACTAAGATTGATATAATCACCATAATGCCAAAATATTCTGATGAATCAACTTATGCATATACGAAAAAACCTTAGGTAGAGGATATCTCTCCCAAGATGAGAAGCCTTGGGTAGAGGATATCTCTCCCAAGATGTGAAGCCTTGGATAGAGGATATCTCTCCTCAAGAGGGTTAGGGAACTTGATCTGGTAGACTTCCCCTAAGGATTTGATAGAATTAGGAAGATAGGTTTAAATTATCCATGAGGA